>JACAXG010000028.1:654005-767120 GCA_018881555.1 Amblyornis subalaris
AGCATTTTGCTCATGTAAGCACAGGCACAAGCAACTACATTGTTGTCAGATAATCAGAACCGAAGCAAAAATACAAGATATTTGTTTTGACTTCTGCTGCAAGCTCAGAATAGTTTTGAAGCCTGTCTGACAACTCCCTGGACTATCATGATCTAATTCATTACAGCATGAGCCTCTCTGTGAACAATGTTTAACTGCATCCAGCTGCACTGACATCCAACTTGGAAAACACTCAGAGAGGCAGTTCCACTAAGGACACAAGGAGCACTTGTGCCACCCCTGTTACACACAACACCTGTCCTTCTCCCAGCTTCCCTCAGCAGAAAGCCCACTGCAGTGCAGTTTGGGATATATGGACCAGCTTTAGGCAAGGCCAATGGCACAGCTGGCAGCCTAAAGGGACAGATTGTTCAGCCAGATGCACAGGAGGCCCACCCAGCTGGGTAACAAACCACAAACCCCTTCAGGCACACAGGGACATCCTTACCAGGGGTGTATCTGGCATCAGAATTTCCCCATCCTCCACCCAGACGAAGGGAATTATCCCAAGTGGACARGGGTGGTTTCTGGCCTGTCAGCCCTGGAGGTGGGCGGGACGGAGCAGTGATGCTTTTAGGTGGCAAAGGGACCTTCCACAGCTCATGAGCCAGAGAGGTGTTAGTGACTGATCCAGGAGACCACGTTGATTTGGAATCACTGTTTCTGGCTACTAAAAGACACAGAAGACAACCACAATCACTGTTGCTGCAACCATCACCCCACTGCAAAGAAAAGCTGCTAAATTAGAGTAAAATCGAAATAGCTGCTTTGAAATCAGTGAAGTTACCACTCTGATGAAACCTCAGCACTGCTTTTAACATCTAGGAAGCCCCGTGAGTGTGTGAAGGGGGAGGAACCAGAGCAATACAAGCAGACATCACCTGAAGTGCTTTGTGCTGTACTGCTGAGGGAAACATTGTAGTTGGAGGCACGAATGGATGACCAGGCACTAGTTGAAGGCAGCGTGGTGTTCAAAGATGAGGATGACCCTGTAAGAGAAAGAGAGTCAGACACAGCACAGGATGTCCCAAATGCAGTAGGATTAAAAGGCTTGGCTTGTGGTCCAGTCTGACCACTTCTGCACACTCAGGGAGGGACCTGCACCCTTCAGTCCCCATCCTCAACCCATGGGCACATGGTGGCAGCAGGAGCACTCGGAGAGCACAGGCCCTGCATTCCTGCATGGCTGGGCTGCCAAGGTTCTGCTGCTCCCAAACACCCGGGTGTGCTCAGCTGACATCAGGATGCAGAGCACAGCCCACATTCCTGGGATAGCTCCTACACTGCATCAGCAGCAGAGCTCAGCCAAGGATGAGCTTGGCAGCTGTGACAGGCACAACATGAGGCATAAACCAGGAGGAGAGCAAGCAGCAAACATCCCAAATCCACAACACAAGGGATAACCAGGAGAGGAGCAAGAAGCAAAACACAAGAGATAAGCAAGAGAGGAGCAAGCAGTAAACTTCTCCACAAGAGCAGCATCTGTGTGATTGAGGGAAGGTTACACACAATTCCCCAGCCAAGCTGAGCATACCACTGTTCCTGTCCCTGAGGTGGTCAACTTCCCGCACAGTATTAATTGAGAGATTGTTTATGACACTGCCAGGAGTGACGTAAGGGTCAGTTTCGGGGTCGATGTTTGGATAACCTTTCCATGGCTCACCAGGGCGAAACTCTAGGAATACAAATGCAGAAAAGAAGCTTATTTTGATTATGTTTTTTAAAAGGAAACAGCTGTCTAAACAATACATCTCTCAATGATTGAAAATTCAAAACCTTTTAAGCATTTAATTTAGCCCTCACTTCATTTCTGGTTTCTCTGGCAGATACATTTCTCTCTGTACAATAAAACTCCTGCTCTCCATTTCCATCTGCTAAGAACACCCTTGGTGCTCTTCTGCAGGCTGGTTCCTGCCCCCTCCACGTGCAACACTCCAGGAATCCAGGACAACCCCAGGGGAACGGCCAGACCCGCGCTGGGGAGGGGAGGGCAGGGCAGGGGTGTACCTGGGGGCCAGTTAACACTGCTAGAGCCATTAGGCGATTTGGCACGGGGCCAGCCGTCCCCAATGGAGCCGGGAGGACTGGCTGGCGAATTACTGCTGTTCATAAAGTCGTAAGGAACAAAYGGAGAATCTTCCAGCCTAAAACCACTTGAAATAGCACCTGATTAAAAAAAAAAAAAGTAGTCAAATATTTTTCATGGCCAATTTTTACATCCCTATATAAATAGATATAAAATCATGCCCTTGTAAATCATTCATGAAATACATAGCAACACGCTGTCCTCTTGTGATGCTGAGTTATACCAGAGATCATACAGCAGGGCATAACCTAAAATGAAATGTGTCTGAGTAGTTCAGGAGAAAACTGTAAGAATAATCTCCCATGAAAACCCTTCACTAAAACAATACATATGTTCAATGTAACACGTATTCAACTGAAGTAAAGTGTTAATTCCAGAGGGTAAGAGCATTCTGTGGGACTCCACCTGGCTAACAGGGTTCTGTGGTGGGAGAGCTCTTGAAAGAAACAGCTACAACACGCAAAGGATCTTTAGCTACTGCAAAACCCTGTAGATTCTGTTCCTATTCTTGGGAGGCAAAAAAATCTAATTTAAAAAACCCCTGGAGGCAGAGCAAGGAATGGTTTAAAAGTTATCAGACAGCAAAATCAGTTCGGTACAGTTCTGAGGGAACCAGAGATTCCATGCAAAATGGAAATTCCTAGCTCTGGTCAGAAAACATCACCTACAGCTAAAGCAACACCACCACTGGCTGTGGCAACAGTGGGATGGGTTCAGCAGGGCAGCTGCAGGGTATGGCCACTACAGGCTCTGGCAGCAGAGTCAGCTCAGAGCACCAAAGCAGCTGATGCACCTAAAAATACCCCGACAATCTGAGACTGAACAGTAATAGGAGACTGGGGACATTTATAACTATCTTTAGACACAGAATCTTGGGCTATAGACTCAAATTTTAACTGGATGAGATTTCATGCAACTGAAACAGTTGAAATGTCATATGAATCTTGAYTACTGGAACAAAACATGAAGCAACCAAGTCCACCTCCTATAAAACTAAGGACAGCAATGGTACCGGTCTAGTCCTTCTAAGCTCTCTCCAATTTTAGAATGCAAACACAGACATTCATAACCAAAACCTGTCAGTAAAAATGTCAGCCATGCCCAGACTGTGATAAATCCCCAAAAATCACCTTAGGACAGAAGGGTGGTGGGAGAGAAAACTTCAAAACCAAGCTTTTGGCTTAAAAATATATGAAACATTCCACTGGAGATTAAGGTAAAGCTAGTAGCAAGTCACACTTACAGAAACGTCTGGTTAAAAAAGGAATTCTGTGCAATGTTTCTCTAATCTCATCACAAGATCACTCTGTGAGCACAGTCAGCAAAGCTGTGGCTGCCGTGGTAGACAAGCAGCAAGCTGGCAGAGACAACACAATACAAACTGTGACAGCTACAGTGCCACAGGAGCTACAGCCACAGCCCAAACCCTGCAAACCTGCACCTGACACCCAGAATGTGACAGTCTGATGAGCCACGCCAAGTGCTGCTCAAGGCCACGCTGAACATACCATGTTTGCTGGAGTTTTGATCTAGGGATGTGTTCACAGAAATGCTGTCGACTGTAGTCCATTTCCTCAGCCGAGATTGTGGCTCTTTAATACTGCTCATATCCAGGTTTACATTCAAGTTTGAGTTCATTCCTGAAAGCACACACAGCTTATGAGATACAGACTAAACTTCTCCTTCTGCTCATCACCACTGCTGTCCCAATAAGCACCGAACAGCACATTACTATGGTTATGTCATGCTTCCAAGTCTCCAGTTCTGAGGAACATTCTAGCACTTAAACCAGTGAACTCACTGCACACAGAAGCTAAGCTGAGCAATGCAAAGCACTCCCAAGTTCTCAGCTCATGTCTTCATGCAAAAATGTCAGTGGAAGAAGACATTAGGAAGTTAGAGAAACTACAATGTAAATACTTAAAATATGGGGCAAATAGAAATTGTCCTGACCTGCTCTAAGCTGTGGTCTGTACTTCCAAATGCTTCTCTGCCAGAGAATCAAGACAATGCCAAGCCAAATCAACCCAAATACCTGGTAGAATCAGCTGTTCTGGGCTTGGACTACACGACCACTCCTATGACCTTGGCAACTCTGTAAGAATCCTGAAAGCACAACTCTACCTGGGTACTTTTCCAGCCCTTCAGATCTTTTTACTTCTTTTCTGAAAACAAACCACTAAAACAGTTTAACTTGGGGCCAGAGACCTACAGGGAACTTCTCAAATGTCTCCTAGAAACACCTTCCTTCAGCACTGGAAACAAGGGCTTCATCTTGCTCCTAAGTGGACATTCACGGCCATAGAGAAACTGGTTAATTTTGGCGGGGGGGGTTGATTGTTTTGCTTAAAGGCATGAGCAGGAGTTGGTGTCAGAAAAGCCTCCCCTTGAAAAGCCTCATGAAAAGTGCTTGGAACAGGACAGAGTTTTAAGAAATATAAAAACTATCAATAGCTCAAACAGAAAAAAGGGAAAGTCCAACTGATCCTGTTCCTGACACCTCCCTCTGGCATTTTGCTGTTATCAGAGCAGTAGTTCTGTACCACAGTAACCTTACTTCTACCTCTGGAGAAGCTGCAGAGGCCAGACCTCCAAGAGAAGGGTTAGAAAGATCCCAAGGTGGCAGAGGGGCACATCTGTGACCAGGCCAATGCCAGCCCCTGGGAGACACAGGTCTGTCACAGCTCTGTATGGGAGATCTGTGGGCTGAGGGATGGACACCAGTTCCTGGACATAAATCCATAACTTAAACACTCCTCACAGAAGTAATTTTTCATATCCTACTGCAGAAGACTTTATATTGTTCAGTTATACTCACTACTTGCCAGTAAAAGTTGTTTTTATTATTAGAAATACTTGATTCTATAATGAATCAGGATGTGACTGCAGGACTGGTCAGGGAGAGAGAAGGACACTCTGGCGCCCAGTCTCTGCTTTAGGTGAGCATCTAGTGAATCCTGATAAATTCCTTCCCTGGAATGGAAACAGGACCTCCCTGCTTTCCTTGCTGGGTCTCCTGACACTGTTACGAGAACATGGAGAAAACAACAAACCTACAGGATTTTCCAGGAGACAGCTGGGCAAAGTGAGCTCCCTGTCACACGAGCATGCTACCACACTGTGCATTGGGAGGTGACACCAGCACTTCCCTGGACTCAATTCTTCACTAAAGGGGGAAGAAATTCCAGCAACCTGCTAGTCCTACCCGTAAGCTTTTATGTGAGGACCAAGTACGGCCCTGCATCCTTGTACTACTGTACAGTACTACTCCAGAGGGACCCCAAAGAATTTCCGTGTATCCTGTGGCAGATTCCTGAGGGATCTCAAAGCAACCTGACATATACTGCAGGTTCCCGAAACATGGCCACGATTCATTTGAGAAAGCAGCTATGGAACAGCATACAACAGTTCCAGCTCAAGGACTGAAACACGAAGGAGCCTGAGCTAGACAGAATGCAATCCCTCAGCATGGAGTTTGGCGAGAAAGTGAAATATTCCTTTCCTTAGAACTAACACAGTGTCTTCAATAGCTAAAAAACTTCCTTTGTATGCCTTGCCCTTTGAATGAAAGCAGAGTTAGACGTTGATGCCAATCATCACCAGCAGCTCTGAAGCAGCAGCCTGGACTGGAGACTGGCCACAAGCCACCTCCCTGTGGCACCGTCCCAGCCGGTGCCCTCCGCCTGCAAGCACAGGGACTTCAGCTGCATGTCTAGGGAACAAACTTCTGTGCAAAGGCCAATGAGAATGCAAAGGGAATCAGCCCAACAGAAACCACCCAAACAGAATAAAAGAGAAGAAAAGCAAAAATGAACAGAAGGAAAAAAATGGGGGTAAGGAACAGAGGTAAATGATAAACAGTTGTAGTAAGATAGCATTAAAAAGGGACCTAAAGTAAGGAGAAAATATACAAGCCTGGAATTTCTGAAGTAGAAATTGGACAGAAGCCTGGAAACGTAGGGAGAAAGAAACAGGAGATATTTGTATTTATAAATGTTCAGACATTTTGCCTGAAATGCGACAACCATTCTTTAAAAATGCAGAGCCAAAAGCTTTCTTTCCTGGGCAAAACCACTAACAGGCAAGCTGATGGGCAAACTACCTGTGCAATTCCAGAGTCACTGAAAACATTTTTGAAATCTCAAGAAATGTGTCTACATCAATGGATTCTTTGCAGGGACTCTACTTCTAAAAGTCCTTCAGCTTCAGGAACCAGGACTTCATATCACCGTGGGAACCCAGGGGCCAAAAGGAGCACTAAAAGGAGTCTGTCACTCTTTAGGACGGTAAAGCATTCTGCACTGAGACACGGACACTCACTGGGAATGAGTGTACTTGGGGGAAAGTTCTTTAGCGAACAAGGATAACTGGGTAAAGCCCACACAGAATTACTACTTCTACTAAAATGGGAAGTGCTGACAGGATTACAGTCAGTTTCCAGGAGGAGGCAAGGGGAAAATTTGGGCTGTGTGTCACACAAGCACTGGCTGACTGCAGGAGACGCACCTATAGGGAAGCTGCTGAATGCATTGATTGGTGACGGCCCTTTCTGCAGCTCAGGAGTAGCGTGGGGTATGACATTCTCGAGGAAGGATTTCATGGAGGGCTGATGGAGTGACTGCTGTTGAGAGGGTGGAGTTTGCTGCTTCATTAACAGGTTTGGATCAAGCTGACGGGACTGTTGCATCATCTGTTGCTGCATACTAAGAGATCGACCCTTGAAAAAAACAGAGCGGTTACAATATCAACGGGCAAAAGCTCTTCCATGTTTAAAGAAAGAGAATGAAATGCACCTCTGTGCTCCGTGCATCCTGCACAGCCAAACCCCAGCACTCAGTCCCTCCTTTAAAGCCTGTCAAACCCCATCCAACCCTGCACATCTCCGACACAAGTCGCAGCAAGAAACGCAGCTCAGGATGAAAGACAGTTACAAGGAGAGTGCGAGGAGTGAACATAAAGGTGGTTCCTTACCTGCTGCTCCTGCTGCTGCCGACCCCCAGAAGGCATGCTCCTCTGAGGCTGCACCTTCTGCTGCTGAGCCAACAGCCGCTGCGAGACACGGGTGGGGGTTAGGGACAGGGACAGCTCATGCCAGCCTGTACTCACACTTCCACACACAACACCAAGCAACCAGCTGGGGTAGCTTACCTGTAACTGGGAGATCTGAGAAAGCTGGTTTAACTGGGACAGTTGATTCAACATGGCTACCTGTTGTGGGCCAAAAAGTGGGCTCAGGCCACCGTTGTTTGGTGCATACTTCAGTAATGATACTGGAACCTGCAACACAGACCAGGCCCCAGAGTGACCGACTGTAATGGGCAGTTACTTAGCCTGGAATACGTAGAATATCACAACCTCTGGTCTACAGCTGCCTGGTTTCTGAAACACTCATCAAGCCAAATATGCTCCCAAATATTTACAGAATAAATACCAGCAACACCAACAAACAAGAAACAATTTTCTGAAGCAGCTTTTAGACAGTTTATACACAGAGTGTTTTCTGTACTCACTTACCTGAGGGGATAGTAATGGAGGAGGCACTTGAGCACGTGGATTAGGCTGAGATGAATTAAGAGGTTGTGCTGGAGGCTGCTGCATGCTCCTGGGCTGTGCTGCTATATTCCCAACACCAAACACACTGGGATTGCCATTCTGGGGAAAAGATGGACAGTCAGTGACAATAATTATCTTCTGCTGCTTCTCCCACCCCACACATTTCAATTACAAGCTAAACACATATCAATCACACAGACAGTTACAGTTACAACAAAAGGCATTAAATGCTGTCAAGTAACATGCCAAGGATATGCACACAGCCTTACCTGTCTAACAGAATTCAAGTTTTGCATACCCAGCCCTGCTAGGGAGCCCAGGGCTTGGTTAGGTAGTGCATTATTTGAAGGGGGAAGCTTCATGTTTTGATTGGACATAAACTGCATGTTTTGGGACTCGTCTGCTACAATGCCATCCTGATGGGACAGACAAACCGAGGCGCAACAACCAGCCAGCAAGCAAGCAGAAGGGAGAAACCATTGCCAGGAGCAGAAGGGAAGAGTCACAGGACAGTCCAGCAYCAGCAGGAAATAGGCAGAAAACAAAAGAGATCAGGTTAGTCATTGGCACCGCAAAGTGCTACAGAAAGTGCTTAGTATTATGTATCAGTGAGTTAAAAAGAACAGATCACATCTCATGGCTTAACCAGACAGCCCTCATTCCCCTCTGCACTACCTGCAGAAAGCTCAGGAGCACACAGGTAACTACTCCGAATGCGGAGCCAGAGGAGTTCAGGAGTGTCCCCAGTAAGGCACCAACTGACCTTATCGAAGTAAGGACCGCGATCCATGGAAGACTCTTTGGGAATTTGGGGACGAGAACCAGGGCCTTTTCCAACCACACGATTGTAATCTCCCACACCAAGGCCGTGCTTGTCCATCTCCATCCGCTTGTCCTGCAGTAACCCTGGGGACGGCAGAGAGGCGGCTGCAACACCCAGGAGTCCGTCAGCCTTCGGCCACACCAACAGCTTACATGTGCTTACAAAGGGCTGAACTAGCACTGCTCTCGGGTAGGACACTCATAAAAGAAATATCAGGTTAGCTTTGGACTCTCTGGGCTTTACTGAAAAGGGAACGGAAACCCTATGTACCAATGGCTACAGACAAACAGAAACATGGAATCTGCACCAACAGATTTTGCAAGGCTTCACGCAAATATTACTCTCAGCTTTCCCTTAAAACCAAAAATGTATAATTGTTTCAACTTGAAATAATTTAAATATCAGGCTTGCCATTAATATTGAAATCTAAAACTCAAAGAACAATTTCTTTACACAATAGACTATGAGCCCCAAAGTGAAAATATCCATTTTTAAAGTGGAATAAGGAGAGAGTAACTACTCTAAAACCTACAATGCTACAATTACTTTTAGTTAAACATTCTATTGTCATAGTATACTATTATTAATGTATTAAAGAATTATACTATTTTTTATTTGCGAAGGAAATCATAACAGTGAATGGATTCAAATAAAACATAACTGCTCCCAAGTCATTTTACAGGTTTAAATGTTTAAACGTTAAAATGTTTCTAAAATAATCGTTCAGTATTAATTTAGTTCTTAGAACTGAACACGTGTTTCCAAGAATGAACCCAATGAGCAAGTGTGGGCTTCGGTATGATTCTGTTTATACTCAGTGAAGGTGCCCAGAGGGAAATCAAGATATTTCTACTACAAGAAACAAACCCACCACACCCTGAAAACATTCTCTCATGTCAGTTTAACATATATAAATATGTATAAGCTTAGCTTGATATATGGCTAATATTCCTATAGCAACCAGGTGTTACAGGTGTGCAACCTTAGTCACACACACAAATACTTTTCTCTACAAGGACATTCCTTTTATTTCGGGAAATACATACTTAACTATACATAGCTATATATGCACACTACATTTAGTTTTAAAAAAGTAATCTACAGAAGGATATAAGCTAAAAGAGAGTCTGGAAGGAAAAGCAATAAAGCCCAGCTCGGTTCTGCTGTTCTTACCTCCAGACATGTCCATCTTATTGCTCTGTATGGTTTCTTCTGGTGATTCTCTCTGAAGTAATAAAATGAATCACAATTATTTGATAATAGTATTTTTAAGAGATAAAGAGATTCCTATACACTATTTCAATTTGAACCTGAAAGAAAGACAAATTGAGACAATCGGGAGCTATTTTAAAGCATTTTCTCCCTTCAGTTGCTATCCAGTTGAGAGCAGGTTCCCTCACTTCACCAAAACTCCTATGTAATATGGAGAAAAGCATCAGGCTATGGGATGAATACCTGGGTAGTGGTTACAAAACCACTTTTCATGAACAAAGAGGTCTTTTTGTAATGAGAATGCAAAGAAAAGGTATGGGAGACAGAGGGGAGACAAACACAAGTAAAAAGAAAACCTCGATGAACACTTGGCAATTGAGCATTTCAACATCTGTGCATCATAACAAGCCCTGTGGAAGGGCAGCAAAGCCAGACAAAGGCAAATACTTACTGAAAAACTGAGATTTGTGAATTGCTTAATGAATGGATTGATCCATGTTTCATCTTGCTTATTTCCACCTTTCATTATTCCCTTAAAAACAGAAAGGAATTCCTGTGATACTCAGATCCTGTTTCAATTACATCACAAAGTGTTAGGAATGAAAATTAAAGTGTAATGTGTAAGTGCAGCAATCCTTTCTGACTTAGCTTTCAGAAATGACAACAAGCCTTGCCCCGAGCTGCTCCTCACCTTTGTGGGCATTTTCTTCATGTAGGGTGGCCAGTTTAACGATGGGTTAGCTTCTTGTGAGGAACTGCTGTTCCACATTCCAATCTCAACATCCTCCTCTTCCTCCCAGCTGGTCTGACGACTGCCTGTCAAAGGCATGTCATCTCCACACCAACTATCTTGCATAGATTTAGGCCCTGGTTGTGAAAAAAACCCAGCATGTGAACACTTCAGTAGCAGCTGCTGCCCTTCACACCAAACACAGCTCAATGCCTACCGCAAGGTAAAAACCCCTCAAAAATACGAAGCTTCCAGAGAGGTATTTCACCTTCCTCAAACACACTGACCAAGGATGACACTGCGAGCACTCACCAGGTTTATTTGGAGGCTGTTGCCCAAGAGAAGCGTTTCCCCAGCCAGAGGTGCCTCCTGCATCGCTGACGGGCTCTCCCCAGCTCGTACCAGTGTCCATGGGCTTACCCCACGCTGAAGTCCCGTTATCTACAGTAGTGGCTGGAGTAGAAGGCTCTCCCCAACCTTTGCAAAGCAGGGGGAGTTATTGGCATGGTTTTGGACAGGATTTTAAAGTTACCTAAAGAGACTCCAGTGTTTTGCCTTTTCTAGATCCTTAACACACAGTAAAAAGCACATGAGCACATATTCACATTTTGTGTGAGGGTCATTATTACAACTGCAAGCTGTTCCATAAATAAAAGTAATCACAAAAATACAAGTTTTGTATTTAAAGAATTACATTCTGATAATACAAATTTCTAAGATATTAAGCTCTTAAGAGCTGCTCGTTACATACAAGTGACCCCTCCTTGCACTTGAAAAAGAGACAGAGCACCTAAACCCCACATAAGCTCCTCTCCAAAACTGTTATTCACTGCTCATGAAACTACAAGACCAGAAAGTCTGATCCTAAATCCGTATAAACCCACCATCCTTCATTCTGTCCTGTAGCAGCTCAGTGCTTTTTATTTTGGAAGGCCCATTGGCAATATTAAGTTTTAACTGCTTTAGAATCATTTAGAGAAACACTAGTTTCATTCCTCAGACACAATTTTAAATAATTTCTGTGTTCTCACTCTCCAGAATTCAAACAGAGCTGTCTAGTCCTTATTACTGCAGTTATTTAAAACTAGAACAGATCTTCCAATCTGTACAAAAACATCAAACCTCTATGAGCATTGCTGTTTTAAACTAAAATATTGTTCTACGAAGCAAGAATAAAAAATTGCTTTATAATCAAGAGAAAACACAAATCTGGGTAAAAGCCAGGCTTACCAGAACCCGAACTGCTCTCCTTGCTAGACATGGCACTTGAAGACAGTAGCTGCGGATGTACCTGTGCTTGCTGGTCTGAACTGCTGCTACTGTTTGGGACATTTTTATTCCACATATTCACATTTTTGTAGTTGTATTTGCTTGGATCACCCCAAGCAGAAGTTCCATCATCAATCTCCATCTTCCGGCGTATGGATTCGGGGGATGGCTCCTCCCAGCCCGTGGGCTCTTCCTCCTTTGCCGGGGCTGGCATCGGCCCCCCCAGCCAGCCAGACCCCGGGGGTTTGTTCGTGGCAGATGGGGCTCCCCAAGAGCCAACATCTTGTTTGTTCCATTCAGGAGAGTTGATTGGCTTTGATGAGTCCCCCCAGACTTGAGGCTGATTGGATTTTGGAGGGTCTCCCCAGCCCTGGTTCTGATTAGACTTTGCAGGCTCATCCCATCCTGAAGAGTTGTTTGGGGTTGTATTATTACCTCCCCAAGTAACAGAATTTGATTTACCTGGCTCGTTCCAACCAGCCACCGACCTGTCGCTGTTGCTACCTCCAGAACTGGATTTCTTTGCCTCACCCCAATGGTTACTTCTTGAGTTTTCACCCCAGCTATCACCAGCAGACACCGCCCAACCCTGGCTGGCCTTCTGTCCATCTCCCCATCCCTGCTTCATCTTCGGTGTGTCATTCCAGGATGACTTTTCCTCTTTGCCACTTCCCCATGATTGATTGCTCTTGACCATTACTGTAGCAGCAGAATCTTCTTCCCACCCCCCTTGGCTGTTTGACCCTTTGGAGTCTCCCCACCTTGTAGCAGACTTTGGATCTCCCCACCCCGATACAGATGAGGTATCGTTATTATTAGGGCTAGGTCTATCCACACACCCCCCTGAGCTGGAAGTCTGTGTCACAGAGCCCCCCCAGGCCTCTGTCCCATTGTCAGTTTTTCTTTCACCCCTCGGTGATGTTTCAGTATCCCAGGCAGTGTTCTGTTTGATTGGAGTCTGTCCCCAACCAGAGTTGGAAAGGACACGTGGATCTAAGTCAGTTCTGTTCACTATGCTTTGGAGTAACGTGTGCTGGTCAACTTTCCTCCTCTCTCGGTTCTGGCCTTCCGCAGCTCCTCTGTCCTCGTGGCACCCAGTGCTCTCCGAGCTCCCCTCGCTGTCCCCCGTACCTGTTTTGGCCCACGTGCTGTTCTGCTCAGCCATCTGGGAAGCAGCAGAACTCTGGCTGTTGAGATCATCCTCCTCAGTAGACTTCCATCCATTTGTAAACTTCCTGCTGTTTCCGTTCACACCTTCATTGGAATGCTGATTACTAGGCAGTTTGCTCCATTCCCCGTTGGAAATGTTGGTGCCAGTGTTTTGTGCAGGGCTGCCCCATCCTCTTCTGCTCCCGCCAGCACTCACACCGTTCCCGCTTCCCCACGGCATGTTCTGGGAGTTGACTGTCCCTGCCTCCCACACCCCTCCGCCTTTATTCCCGTTGATTGGAAAGTTAGTGCTGCCAGGCCCGCTCCCGCCCGGCTGCATTAGAGTTGCATTCACAGTGTCACCATTAGCTTGGCTGTTTGGGCCTGGACATTTGTCTCCAGAGTAACTGGAACCATAGGCACCCCAGGTAGTACCATAAGAGCCGCCAGTTTTGGCCTCACCGTTGCTCAGGTGAGAGATGGAAGTGCCGTTTGCCACTGGAGAGGCCTGAATCTGAGAATGATTCATTGTGCTCACGCGCCAGGCCCCGGGCCCTGCAGTGTTGGGCAGCTCATTCATCTGCACCGAACCAGCAGAGTTTGGTAAACTAGAGGTCATAAAGTTAGTAGTGTTATTTGGTCCATTCATTTCAGTGTTAAGGTTTTGAGGTTGCCCACTGAATGAAACATTCCTTGTACCATTTACTTCAGAATCACAACTTTCCTGAAGGCTTCCCCAGGAACCATGGGCTGAGCCACCCACTTTCGAGTTAATACTCTGGCTGTTGGCCATCTGACCTATGGTACTGCACTGAATGCTTGTGCCAGGACTCCCACTCCCCACGGACCCTTTCAGGGCATGTCCACTGTTCTCCAACACGGACCAGGCACCATGGTTGCCATTTGAATTCAAAGTGCTTGGATTTAACCCTCCATTTGATGAAGAGTTTATGGTGCCCCAAGCATTCATTCTATTGTTGCTACTTTCAGATTTGCTGTCAGGAGCATCCACAGAAACTTGACATGTGCTTATTATGGATCCATGGGATAACCCCCACGGCCCATTAATACTTCCATTGCCCACATTATTGCTGTTGCTACCAACCACAAACTTATTCTGAGACCCATGTCCGATGCCATTGCGAATGCCATCGCTTTCTCCGCCTGTGCTCCCTGAAGCCATGATAACGAGGTTCCGCTCTGACCCAGAGCTGGAGGCAGAGTCAGTGTCCATACATTCTGAAGTCAGCTCTGGGTCACTGCCAGTGATTGATGGCCATGCTTCTTTGTCAGAGCCGTCTACGATAACTTTATCCCAGTTTGTGCTGGAGTCACTATTTGAAGAGACTGGTCCCCAGTGAGAATTTTCATAATGGGATCCTAGACCACTGTGGTTCAGATCTAAAATGAAGAAGGAAAGTCCAAGAGCATTACTGTACGTTTAGTATTATTACTTCATTAAGCAGAAGAGGAAAAAAAAGTATAAATATATTAAGCCAGGAATTATTTTGCTTATTATTTTGCTTCTGTTAAAACTACAGTCATGGAAAGTAACGGAGAAAGCTCCAAGCACAGCTGCCCAAAGGCTGTCACGCACAACTCAGAACACCTCCCAGCATGCAGAGCTGCTCTCAGAAAAACCTCAGAGAATGTTAGACTCTTAAAGGTCTTTTTTTTCCAGAGAAACATTTTCTAAAAGAATGCTCTGTATCACCATATACAAAGTATTTTCTAAAAACATATACCTATTAGAAACTACAATACTACATAAAACCCAAAAACATTCTGAAAGGCAGAAATCCCAAGAGGACGTGGCCCTGGCCCAGCAACACCAACTGGTACTGGCAACACACACCTTCCCACCCCCGTTACAGACGTTGTGTAAGAGTCTTCAGTACAACTTATTCAAGATATTTTCTTTTATACAACAACTTGGCATAAAAAGCACAAGATCCATCTGAAGTTCTGCTTCAGAAAGCACTGATGCACAAGTCTATTTTTAACTAATCTTTAATCAATATCAATACTACTCATCCTAGAGTGAAAAAGAATTGAGTCCAAGACCCTGGCTTCCAGAGTTGGAGCAGCACAGAGCAGGGATCACCCAGCGCTCCTCAGCACCCAGCTGGTGGGAGCTGGGGGGTTCAGGCACCCAGCTGAGCTTCACCTGGTAAACACAATGTGAGAAACGAGGATGGTGGCTCAGCAGCTTGCCACAGGAGGCATGGGGAAAGACCTATGGCAGGCAGACAAAGTGCTGTGACAGTGCCCAGCAGCTCCTGGAGAGCCACTACCATCCTTGGGAGAACTGGGAATTCAACCGAGCATAATCCAGAACCTGCTGACTCCTGTGCTAGCAGAAGAACACTGTCATGTCCAACAAACCTCAAGGTTTCAACTCTCACCCTGGTATCTTAAAAAAAGATAATTAACCTGTACTAAGGGACTGATCAAAGAGCTGTCTGCACTCTTGGGAGCAAGAGAACCAACAGCACAAAACAATATTCTGATTACACAAACATCACCCCAATAGCACCGTCCCTTCTAAAAGCAACACAAAGGCACACAGATGGCAAACAGCCTGAATTCAGCACAGAGAGAGATACAGGTTAAGACTACAAGTCAGAGAGAAATGGTAAAACAAACCCTAATTTGCACAGCAGCAGAATACATAAAGAAAGCTTGTATTTATTAAAATTTGATTACCCTAATTTAGCTGTGATGCAGTTTGTGCAGAGTCAATCCACCACCAGCACACAGTGATTAACTTTCACTCAGCCAGAATTTTCTCTCATTACATACAAAACTACTTTGACCAACAGTCTTTCTCCTGGACATAAATACATGTTAGTGATGTCTAATACGAGCCACTGTTCTGGAACATTCCTACCCGAACCCCCTCAACCCATGAACTTTAGAGACTAAGGATACAAATACTGAACAAGCAGATATTAGCTCTGACTTTTTGTATCTGGCAGAGACCACAAAAACACCCTCAAAATTGAAAAATGACATGTGACAACACACTGCATTTGGTGCACAGCATGCAGAGCCAGAACAGCCTACTCTTGCTTTTCTTCCTAAAATTATTTAAAGTTGCAACTGAACTTTTGCTGCTTAAATTCTTGACAAAAGAACACTTACACAAACCCAAGTTTCTTCAGATTCTGTGATCTGTTAAGATTGCTTTCAGTAATTTGTAATTTAATGCTTTCCAGCTATGAGTTATCCTGCAGGAAACATTTGCAGGAAACATTTGCAGGAAACTGTATGTATCTAAAAAAGCAGTTTGTTTGTTTCACAGTATCATCACATGGGCTAAAATAAACAGGATTGAGAAGCGCAAATTAAGAAATACCTGAATCTTGCACTCTCTGTCTCCTTTTCCTGCTTCAGTACACCTGGTACCCCAGACTGTCAATACCATACCTTGCCAATCACTGTACATTTGGGCCTTATGAACAAATGCATTTTAGTAAATAAACTCCTGAGCTTTAGCAAATAATCACGACATGATTTCCTCCACAGTGCGACGTGTCTCTGATAGAAAGCACAAGCTTGCACAGATTATTCAATACCACAAAGAGGCAAGTCAGCATGGAAGCACAGAGGTAAAAAAAAAAGACACAGTATTTTAAAGCTAAGGTGCCAAAAGCTCTTAGTATGAATTCTGACTTAATCAGAAAATTAAAAATGTTAAGCCAAATAAGTATGCAATGGCACAGAGAAAGTCTACTGCAATCATTCACACACACATGCTACTCAAAAGCGTAAGCCAAAGAATAAAAAAAAAAGAATAATAAAAAACAAAATTGTGTGAAACATGTAACTACCACAAACACATAATGCAAAAGCAGGTGAGATGGAAGTAGCTAACCTGACTGGTTAGGGGAGTGGCTCACCAAGTCCCGAATGGGAGGCATGCCTACAAAAAAAAAGCAAGAAAATCACAGAAGTGTTACTTCAGTAAATGAGAGAACAGTCCTCAAAGCACTCACTGCTGTAACCCCAATCTCTATACCCCTTTCTCAGGACAGGTTTCTCTCAGAGCCAGCTCAGTCTCGCTGTCTGCTCCGAATCACGTTCCCCACGCAGGGAGCAGGGACACGACAGCAAACCCAGCCTGTGGATTTCAGCATTAGCAATTCTGCTGCTTTTACAACACATTTCCATTTCTAGCTAGTTGTTACACATTTGGCATTTAATGAACCGATTTGACATGTCCTTAACAGTTTGATTTATACAAAAAAGAGGAAGAATTTATAGCCACCAAAACCAAAACCAGTTCATCTTGGACTATGCTGACTAAGAAATTGAGAGGTCAGCCCTGAAACTTCAGCAAGTTCCTCTCCCCTCTCTGAACAGCACATTTGCTCCACCTCCAAGTCAGTACTGTGCTGCCTGACTGAGCAAACAGCAACCTCTAAGTATTGCCCAATGCTGATTTAACCCAAGCACGTGCATAACAAACTGTCATTTACCCTCTTTCACAGCCTCCTCCCCACTGTGTCACACAGGCACTGTATGGAATCAAAGTTCATGTTTCAAACTCACAAATTTTACAGCTGGAGACCATCACTGTTCCACTGAAGACAACGTTCCCCAAATTATTTCAACCTCCATCACTATGAACTGCAAATCCCAACTGCTCCCTTCTACCCTGACTCCTCCAATAGCCGAGAAACCTCCTCAGGTTACAGGAGGGACCTTTTGTTCCCAAAGGCTCTGGCTGGGACACAACTTCGTGGCTCCACTGCGAGATGCACCAGTATAAAGGGAGACAGAAGGAATCCAACCTGGAGCCCTGCCAGGAGCCGGTGGTGCTCTCCTGTTCTGCTCCGGCCACAGTTGTAAGCAATTACTGCTGGCACGTGCTGTAGTTCATGACATAAATCATTTCATTGTGGAACAACCACCTGGTTATTCCACCATGTTCCAGAGCAGACGTGAGCAAGCTCCAGGGCAGCGATCAACCCTTCCTTCCGTCTGAAGTTTGCACATGGGGCACGTCAGTGAAGCCAACAACTAAACTGGGTATGAAAGTGTCCTGATAAAGAGCTACTTACAGAGATTTCTTAAAATAACCATCTTGGCACAAGCCTGGATCTGTTTCAGAAGCACTACAAGGCACGAGCTTCATTTATGTGTCTTCACTAAAAAGATATGCCAAATGTCCTAAAAACAGCAGGAAGAAACCCAACCCACAGGACTATCCCTTCTTCAGCTTCACTTCTAGACAAAGCATGTTGATTTTCCAAACAGGAGATGACTGTTCACACAAAACACAAGTGAAGAGATGGGGTTTAAACCACTGATATAATTTAAAAATTCTCCAATACCAAAGACTTAAAATCTTAGTGTGGCCAGGGCAATTAAAGACTTTAAATTCACCAGTAGCTGTGTTCCCTGGCTTTTACAAAGCACCTATCAGACCATTCCAACCACAGCTGGAACTGGGGAGAGATTCTTTCAGGAATGACACATAAAACAACCACAGCCATTCCTGATTCCAGCAATTCTGACTTCAACACTTCAAGCCACAGTTCTTCTTTTAGCCTTAATCTCAGTAGCCATTAAATAATGCTTGGAAAAAAAAATGCAAGAAGCTATTCCATTAAGGTATCAAATTTAACTCTAGTGTCCATGGATAGCCTGTCAAGGATAGGGAAGTGACCTACAGATCTGTCAAATTTCAGATCTACATGTCTGTCAAATTTCATGAGATTTTTGATTTCAGAGGTAACAAGGAGAGTACCGGAAACTGCTGGTGGAGGCTGAAAGAGGAACTAGGGAGAGTGAGTAAAACTGAGATAGGCAAATGACAACAGCATTTCCTTTCATACACAGAGGTGTCAGAAGACATTAGGTCCCTCTTGCCTGCTGCTGGACTGGGGCTATCTCCACCTCACCTCACCAGAAACGCATCAGACAAGAGCTTGAAACCAGGACAGAAATTCAGAAAAATTATCTGCCTTTACATTATCATCTTGTCTATGCTTATGGAAGAGCATGACGACACACTCAAACCAGATGTCATTCCTGGTTATTCCAGGGAAAAAGACCCTCCAAGCACACACGTGGCACCAGGAAAGGAGACCTGACTGTCCAGCCTCTGGTGGCACTTCTGAGTTTTCCTGGGACACATGGAATGCCAGGAGCAGAGCACACAGGGACAAAGCTCTGACAGGAGCTACAGGCAACGCAGACATTTTCCTAAGGTGACAAAGTGATTTGGCCAATCCTTCTCTGCCCTGAAGGCTCTGGGAACCTCGTTGGTACCAGCTGGATGTGTAGACACACCATTCAAATAACCAGGGTATTACCCAGACCACAGAGCCCCCCCAGGAAGGCAGCTGCCCCAGACATCAGCACAGCACTGGGACACACTGGCAGGGCCCAGTCCGAGGGTGTCCAGCCCGAGGGTGTCCAGCCACACCAGCACTAAATGAAGGCAAACGAAGCAAACTTGGGAAGAATGCAGTACACAAATGGGAACCCAGCTAATTAAATATCAGGGTGGTGTTCACAAAAGAAGTGCAGTGGAGGAGGGTACACAAATCCTCTGGATACAACTAGGAGACTTAACCGGTTATAGAAGCACTAATACTTCTAAAAATTAGTTTACGTGTGAATTTTTATTTAAATCACCACTTGCTACCTACCACACAACTTGACCAGTAGAGTATATATGCTGCAGAAGTTTCATCTGAGAGGCAAGTATATGAAAGGTAACTTTAAATGTCACTACAGGCAGGAACAACATCATACAGGTGAAGCAAAAAAAATAAACTACTTAAAAATTACTGATTGCAGTGGTAAGGAGATCTATCAGTATGTTACAGAAACAATACTGGAAAGTAATATGAGAAACATTCCTCAAGGACACATGCATAAACTGCTTCCAGTGCTTTGTTTACTCTTATTTTAAATACCGCTTCTTCAAGATTCAGTAATCAGAACAGCTCAAAATTTAACTCAAACTTGAAATATCAAGGTTATTTTCAGGGCTTTTTTTTGTCTTTTTATTTTATGGAAGGGGCTGAGAGTCACATCCTTTGTGGTCTATAAAACATTAATTTTGAGAACATTGGGAATTCAGTAAAGCCACAGAAGAAACTATTTGTGGCAAAAACTTACATCCTCACTGCCACATGCACACCAAAATATAAACACAAGTACAAAAATAAGAAAGTATTTGTCAAAAGTATTAAGCATTAGCATGCATTAATACCAAACCCCTTTGAAAAGCTAGATCCATCATGGAAAGTTACTTTTTTCAAGCCCAAAATAAACAACATTAATGTCCTGTAAAATTAACTGAACTGCATGTTAGTGCAGTCACTGGACAGCACATCATACACGTGTAACAGGTAAGTTCACCTGACTTCAAAGGCTATTTGACGAAATGTGTAACAAGCCAAAATAGCAAAGGATAACTGTACCAAAATAGCAATAAAGATAAAGGTGTATCCATCTTGTAGGACAACCAAGCTTCAGGTGGATAAACTGAGGAAAAACTGACCCAACAACAAATTGCAATTCTGATATCCTGAACAAGCTGTACCCTGACTGGATCTCCAGCTACGAAGTTAAAAAAGAAAGAGAAGTCTCAAGGTGCTGTTCAGAATCACATAAATGTGTTAGAAGGGACCTTAAATACCATCCAGTCCCACCCTCTGCCATGGGCAGGGACACCTTCCACTAGCCCAGGTTGCTCCAAGCTCCATCCAACCCGGCCTTGGACACTTCCAGGTATGGGGCAGCCACAGCTTCTCTGGACAACCTGTGCCAGGGCCTCCCCACCCTCACAGGGAAGGATTTCTCCCCAGTATCCCATCTAACCTGCCCTGTGGCAGTGTGAAGCCATTCTGCCTTGTCCTGGCACTCCAGACCCTTGTAAATAGTTTCTCTCCACCTTTCTTGCAGCTCCTTCAGGCACTGGAAGGCCACAATTAGGTCACCCCAAAGCTTCTCTTCTCCAGACTGAACAATCCCAATTCCCTCAGCCTTTCCTCACAGCAGAGGGGCTCCATCCCTTGAATCATCTCAYTGGACTTCTCTGGACTGGCTCCAGCAGCTCCACGTCCTTCCTGTGCTGGGACCTCAGGGCTGGAGGCAGCTCTGCAGGTGGGGTTCCACCTGAGCGGGCCAGAGGGGCAGAATCCCCTCTCCCCTGCTGCCCACGCTGGGGGATCAGCCCATCTCTGGGACGGGTCCTGAAGGCCCTTTCTTGTGAGATCTGCCTATCAAAACTGGAAGCAAAAAAGGTGCTTTGTACCACGACCATGCTTGGATCAATGCTGAGGATAAACACTGGAAATCTGGAGCATGGCAGTGGTCACACTGGAATCACCACCTGCTCCAAACCTGCCACGTCTGTCACACACTGCTGGCAACAACGAGCAACTGAGACAAGGGCTGAAGCTTCAGTGCGGAACTTGCACACAGAGGCCAAAACCATCCCGCGATGTTCAATACCAAGCTCCGACACAGGAAAGTATCTCCTCACGCTACAGCTTACAGTGAAAGTTTCAATAATGTTGGCTGAAATACTCCCCTGATAACTGAACTTAAGCTATTTGATTTTAGCTAAAGGAAAACAAGGTACCTGCCCTCACCTGGCTGTTTTTTGCTGCTGTTGGGCACTTCTCCGTTGGTCACGGGCTGGTTATTGGTGCCAGTGCTGCCTCCTGACTGGCCGTTTAACACTTTGGGAGTGGATCCCAGGTTTGCAGCTATCACTGGTAACTGCTGCCCACGTTTCAGAAGCTGTTTCTGTTCCTGGTGTCGGAATCGCGGTGGTACTTCCCGAGGAGGGTATCGAGGCAAGGGCTGCTGCTGGCTGCTGGCTGGGGCCCGCTTGGCATTATTAGTAGTGCTGGTTCCTGTGGAAGTGCCGTTGGAGGTGACAGGCTGGGGCTGGCTTACACTTGTCTTGGTTTGTTCTGGCACTATCCCCACCCCCAGGAAAAAGAAAGTGGGACAAAGTTATTCATGTGAACAGCAACTTAGAAAATCGAAGACTAAGTCAATACCATTAGAGGTGTTTATATATGATGTAATGGCAACATTTCTTCTGATTCAAACTCTAACTCATCCCTGAGAAAAAGCTCTGTTATCCCACAATCACACACTTTCACAGCACAGACCTGGAAGCAGGAATATGCCTTCCTATCACCCCTAAGCAAGCTATCTCAGTTACAGTATGCTACTCCTAGCCACCCTTCTATAGCTTTTTGTTGACAAATCAGCACTGTGCAGTTTATTTCAACATTTAACCTTTTTTTAGAAAACGTTTAAGTACTAAAAAATTAAGTTGCCCATTGGAGTAAGATTTTAAGTGCTCTGGCCCAGCCCAAAAAGAACAAGGGGTGACCAGGACCTACAGGATGTGTTGCTAAGGCTTCCCTGCCTTAGGGAGTCCAGCATTCAAAGGGAAAGTTACGAATGCCCTCAAGTGATTGCTGCCAGCAGGAACGGCTGCCAGCACAGGGAACACTGCATGCAGCCCGGCAGGACAGCGCTGGCACTGGGAAAATGCCAAATGTGCAACTGCAACTCCAAATTATCTGAGTCCCGACAGCACGGCCCTGGCAAGGTGAGGGGAAGGTCAAATCGCTGGCAGAGGTCATGGGGAACACGCCAAACCCATCACAGCCCCAGCTCCACCCCCCACTCAGCAGCACCTCAGCAGGGCCGACTATGGGGGCAGGCATAGGGAACAGGAGAGTCAGTCAGGGCACCAGGTAGGAAGGCACACTGAGCTCCTGGTGGGTGACTCCTGGTGCTACTGCCACCCCTCCCACCTGCAGGTGAGCCGTACCCAGCCCTCCACAGGTGAGCTCTGTCCCTCCCTCACAGTATTGATATGTTAATGTACTTTTCAAATTTCTTGGATGAGACATCCATGAAGTGTGTTAATATTTACTGTGCAACTTCCCAAGATACCTCAATACTTGACCGTGACCTCCCTCAGCACTAGGAATAGTTACTACATGACTGAAAATGTAGTTTCCATTTCTTAAAGATTTTCTTAAAATCTTTAAGTTTGTTTAAAGACCATTTTATCATTCCCTTTCAGGAACCGAGTCATGGGAATACAACATAAAAAATAAAAACAAACCCAAGCTTTTGTTTAAGGAATCAATTTGAATGTTGTCAGCACTACTATAATTTCTGTTTATTTCTACTTTAATGTACAGTTATGTATTCTGAAAAATACAAACTAGAAGGTCTTTAGAATAAAAAGTCACCAAAGAATCAGCATCTGAGTTGTGTTTTAATGGAATATTGTATTTTTGCTGCTTAAGGGAAGCAGGAAAGAAAACCTGGAGACCAGCTTGTTTGACATACAGGTAGGCAGAAGCCTCAGCGTGAGAACACCCAGCTTCAGCCGCTCCCCCTAGAGCCCTCTGCCTCCCTCTCTGGCACAGCAGGGACCCAGCTCTCCCAGTTCACAGCTGAGTGGAGAGCCACAGAATTAAGGAGAGGAAGGGCCAGGACACAAGTCAATTTATCACAGAGAGCACAGGGAATAGAAGGTATCAAAAGGCTATTAGATAAACTGGGAAGTTGAGAAAGATTACAAACGCCACCTCAGATTTCCTCAGTTTAAGCTGTGTCCTATATTAAGAGAAGGTAACTGACTCCTTGCAAGATGTTTTGATGCACATAACGAGACAAGAAATTACGATCAAAACTGCACTTCACCAAGTAATCTTAAACAAATCTACTTCATTTGGTCCTTCTAAAATTTCTTGCTTTATAAATAAAATAACTGAGAGTGACTAAGCCCTGAACAGGGGGGAGAGGTGCTACTTCAGCAAATTGCTGGGAATTTGTTGACAATTTAATGCAGAAGCTCTTTTCACTTTTCTGTGGTTCAGGTACTGCAACAAGCTCTGAAATTAAAACACATTTATTCCCACTCCACAATCTGTGTAACCAGTACCCAAACCTTAACTTTTGGCACTCTCCCTGTGCCTCCTGTTCCAGCTGATTCCATGGATGGCGCTTTCCAGCCTGGAGCACAGTTCAGCTGAGCTGAGCTGAGCTGACAGTGACACACAGAAACCCTTCCTGCAGCCAGAGTATCACATCCAGCCATCAGAGCAGCCCTGGGGCCACGGCCCCACGCAGGACACACACACTCCTTCAGCCGTCGGCACACACTATTTGAGGAGGTTTTTTCCCCACCGTCAGCTTAAGCAGAAAACACAAATACACCTCACTTGAAGAGATTTTAATATGACATAATATTACAGCACCCAGTAACATGGTCACTGAGTCCTTCTCCTTCCCTGCCGCTTCCACTCCTGTACAACTGCTCCTCTGGGATAAAGTGAAATAATTTCCATCTGACATTCCCCGGACACCCAGACAGAGCTGCCAACAGCATGCTCAGGGCAGCCCCAACACTTTACTTTCCTAATTAAAGCTACTTTAAGACCAAGTGTGTTAGAACAGACCCCAACGGACCTGCAGGAACACGAATCACTTTTGACTATCAAGGAGTGCAACAAATAAACAAGGTACTCGCTGCCTAGCCAGCCCTAAGGCACAGCACCAACAGCACTTCTTTAACAGTCTATGAATATTACATTTTTCATATATTGTAAGCATTCATTTCCTTAGCAAATACAGCAATTCTGTCTACTGTGATACCAGCAAACTGTATAGCAATCTGCCAGGTCCCAAGGCTAGGCTGTAGGATATGCAGAGTCCACATTCGTATGCTAATTTTCAACTGAAATTATCCAAAGTGCAACAGAATTCCCTTGCTTTCGCTTCCCTCAGAATCATAGAGTACGTTTTAAGCAATACAATTCATCCTGTCCAACATTTTCTGCTCTACAACTTCTCACAAGACTAAATAACACATTAATATTCCAATATGGCTACTATGAATTCCAACACCCCTAAATCACTATCTTAAGATTTTAATTTGTTCTAAACAAGTTGCTCGTTAATAAAAGTTTGTTCCGCACACCAGTATTTTATTTTGAATTGTATTAAGGCAGAAAGATAAAATTAACAGACTTACAGTTTATCACAGTTAATTAACTTGACTAGCAACAGCAAGTTTACAGAAACTAGTATTAAAAATGACACATTTTCATAAAGAACAAACCTGCTGCAAACCCTCAGAGCAGGGGGTGGTGGAGTTACAGTTTACAGAGAGATTCCAAAGAAAGACGCTTCCAACTTGTGTTGCTTTCCCACTCTGCAGATTTCATTAGAAAATGGAGGAGAAGCATGGTGTCATTTTACTGCTCCAGGAGCTGCCTGCCAACTCCTCCTGGAGCAGGGGCCCAGGGACTCACACTCCCCCTCCAATAAAAAAATGGCAGCTGCTTGAGTAACTTTAATGCAGATGGAAAACAGTTTCTCCCTCGCACAAAACCAGCGCAGAGAGATCAAATCCTCTCCTGACCCACACAAAGAGCAGCGCCAGGCTGGCAGGGAAACACTCCTTCCTGCTGCTGCTGGAGCTGCCCCCCGAAAAACGCCTTGTGCTGCTCTCCCTGCATGGCATGTCCCGGAGTTGTCAGGGCTGGAATGCTGAAGGGCAAACAGAGGAAGTCTGGCTTTCAAGCTGACACACGTAAGATGTAGTGCTAGAATTTTCGTGGTGGAAAAATGGCCGCAGCTGTGAGCTCGGAGCTGCTCTGGAAAATATCTCCGTGCTTGCCAAGGCTTTAACCCCTGCAGATCCGCGCAGAGGTGAGCGCGCCCTTCCCGCGGGACTGCGCGGCCACAGGCCCGACTCCCTGCATTCCTCTGGTCACCCTCAAGATTTAAGAGCTAGCAGAAGAGCTTTTCCAATCAGGAAAAGCACAGTCCGGCAAGCAAAAACCCCAACAAAAATCAGCGGGGTTTGTGCAGTCGGGCCATTCCGCCTCGCGGAGAAGAACACAAATGAGAAGTTTCCAAGGTGGGAAATATGAGTCAAAGATTTCAATTCCACACCCAGCTATTTTTAGAGCACTTTCCGTTTCAGTGGGCAGTTCAGTTTATTCTGTTCTGCAATGGAAGCGGCAGTTACTGGGCTGTAGTGACAGCCGGGTGCACTCGAGCTCGTGCTGCTCCCCCAAAACCCAGATGCTTTCAGAACCAGCCCCAGCACCCCCAGCTCTGGGCACTTTTCATCAATGACTTCATGTTGGTACAGTCAATTGTGTGCAAAGCGTATTTCAGCTCCCACTGAGCTCCCACCATGGAGCAGCACACAGAGCCAAACTCAAACTTCCTTCTCAAACAGCCTTTCCCTCAGCGCTGGGCTCATCAGCACTACCTGGGGCCACAGTGCTGCCTGCAGGGGCCTGGTTCAGAGGAAATTCAGGATAAACGGATTGATTTGTCTGTCTTTAACAGCACTGACACTAAACACAGCAAAAGGACGTATTTTGCCAAGATAGAAGGAACACAACTGACAATTCTACAGTATTCTCAACAAATAGGGACTCCCAAATTATCCTTACTTTTTCCTAGAATACCTGGTACAAGAGCACCGGGAAGGCACATGTTGATGTGTTTTGTCAGCTGTTGCACAAACAGATAAACTTTCCACTTAGCAACTAACTAATACACTTGCCTCTAACTCTCCCTCCTTTAATAAAACCAGCTGGATCAAACCAGGCAGGCCAGAATCCCTGACACCCACAGGGATACCACACGTGCATTTTTAACTGCAATATTATGGAATTAAAATGCTGTTGGTACCAGAAACATTTCTATCAGCATCTTCTTGATTACTTTCACTCCCAGTCCTGAACAGGAAAACCCCCAGCTCCACGAACTTCCTTGGAAGGTTCCTGTCATTTTACAGGAACACTGGGAGCTGGTACAACCAGCAATTTCTTCCTTAGCTAAAACAACAGTTTAGAGCCAAGCAAACTACACTTAAAACCAAGAAATACCCTCCCTTCCCACCCCCAGCACTTAACCAGCTCCTTTTCTTAAAGAGGCAAATAATTCTGAATTATTTAGAGATCCTATACTCTTGTATTTTATCTTCAGCTCATGCACAGAATAAATTATTTAAGACATTAACGTGATGGAAACTTGGAAACTAATGAAACATTAATTTGCATCCTGAATACAAGGAGGCAAAACTGGTGAAACAAGGCAAGAGCCATGTGCAACACAAGCTTTGGATTTTGTTCCTATAGAAACTGTAGCAAAAAGTTGTGTATCTGCATCTCACGATGTCTTTTCTTCCACAGCACTGCCAGTTTTTGTTTCTCTGACAACTCTAAATTCCTGCTAAACTTTCTGAAATACCCTTTAAATAATATCATAATTAAGTTGGAACTTAACACTTCCATCAGCGAGTGTGAAGCCTCAGAGCAGGAAAAAAAAAAAAATTAAAAATTACTCTGTCCTTCGGAAGAAAGACATTTTCATTACATGTGAAGATTCCCACTAGGTAGCCTCCAGAGCAGAATTCCTGCCCTCCTGGTTCATGCTATTTTTAGCCATTTCCTTGTGCAACCTTGGCCCTGATGCGACGCCAGTGCAGCCCGAGCACATGGGTCAAATGGGCACTCCACGTGCACATTATTAGTTACAGCAAAGCATTCTCTCATTTTCCTTCTTCACTGTCTTTTCAGACATATTTTATCACTTTAGAATAAACCCAGACATTTTCGTAATTCTTTATATCTGGTCTATTATCCTAGAAGCCTTATGGCAGGAGAGTACAGAAGAAAACCAATCCTCAGCCTGTATTCGAACACAATTCCATGCACTGCTTGAAAAAGGATGTGTTAAAAAACCAGATGAAGAATATTTATTAATTATAATTGTCTTCCAGCAATTTTATTAATTATTCTGTCCTGTGCCCAAAGACAAACCTGGAATTCCCAGTGGATTTTAGTGGCTACAGCCAGGCTGGTAGGAGCAAAACCCCTGGTCAGCCCAATGCAGCCCAAAGGATGGTGGGACACAGAGCAGCAGCTTCTATCACTGTCAGTGGCCCCACAAATGCTGCAGACCCTCCTGCAGCTCACTCGAGGCTCTGGCAGGTCCCTCTACCTCCAGTGATCCCTTCTCCAGAACCAAACCATCAGCATTCCCAGGCAGCAGGTAGGAGAACTTCCCCCTCACAGCAGCCTGGCTGCCCTCGCTCCCTTCCCACAGCGTCCTCACACACCAAAAATCCATTGGTCCTACTCAATCCAGGTATTTTTCCCATTTAAGCACACCCACCACAGTACACATTGCACATAAGCCAGATGCAACTGTGTCTCCTGGGAGCTGGGAACTGGTGCTGCAGGGCATCAGTGCAGCACCCATGAGGACAACCTGCCTGCTCCATTCCCACCACATCACAGTTGGGATGCCTCCTCAGTCACCCACCCTGGGAATGGACACTTGCTTCCCTGCCTCTTCCCCAGTGCAGTGTCCTCAGCCATTTTCCTGCCTTCATGCCAGATCAGCCCTTCAAACACTTTTTGATTTTTCCAGTAGGAATTACATCTCTGCTAAGCAGGGCTCCAAAGCTTCTGGAGCTTCTACCACTGCTCCAGTAAGTGCTAAATTAAACCAATGTTCCCAGAAAACAGGGTTTCAGCAAGCACTCCACATGATCACCTTGGCAATTACTATGCCCTTCCCGACTAACAGCTACAATTCAAGAGAAAGTGAAAATAATATTTTTTCCCCTTTTTAGAAGCTGGTTGGGGTGGAGATCCATACAAACCCCACAAACATTCAGAAAACTGCAGTGTTCCCACCTGCCACGAACATCGAAATTACAGCTTTTGGGTACTTGCATCCTAATCACTTTGCAGGATCAACCCTTCAAGTGCAAGAGTGAAAACTGGACATAGTAAGTACTTGTCTATCAAGTGTTCCCAGTCCCAGCTGCACTTACAATATTTAGGAATTAACTTTCAAACAGATCCATCCTATACATGGTCACTCTGAAGTGTTCATGCACTTTTCAAACAAAGCAAAAAAGGGGAAGTAAAAAAGCAAGCAAGGGAAAGAATTTCAGATATTACGTCTATGCCTGGTGCTGTGTAAATAATTAAAATGGGAAACAGGGAGACCAGCAACTCCAGTCCCTGGATAAACCCTTTGCTGTTACTCTTCTACACTTCTGTGGTCACTTCAAAAAAGTGCAGCTGAAGTCTCAAGGGTCCCATCTGTCACTTTGGGAGGAGCTTTCAGGTGACATGTTTGATTCAACATATTGAAAACCGCAGAAATAATACACAGAGCAGAACTAACTGTAAAGTAACTTACCTTTGATTTTTTGTTCAATGGCCTAGAACAAGAAAAAAGAAGTGTCAGTGATTTGTGCAGATAAGAGAGAAACCACATGTACACGTGCCACTTCATAAAGCAACATTAGCTTTTGACTTTCCTCTTTTTAAATGGTTTCAAGTTATTTAATTATCTACTTCAGAAGCAACTCTCTAACCAACCCAGGCCTATTATTCCTTATGCTTAAAAAGCTGTTTAAATGTTACAGAAGACAAAATTAATTTGAAAGATAACTACATGAAACAGACCAAATTAAACTTGCAAATTAAGATGTTTTAAGTGAGTTAAAAACTGTGCCTGGAAGCAAAAAGCCGCCACCACTGTTATTGCAGAACAGGGCAGGAAAGGGGGGGAACCTGGAAATGGAAAGGATTAGAGAGCAAATGCCAAAGCTTCAAGTCTTTCATTTCCAAGATTCAACAGGTTACACCCGTGATACAGCCCAGACAAGAGATCTATTTGAATAAAACTTTATCACAGGATAAAACTGGGGAGAGAAACATTTTTTGTATGTAAGAGCACCTCAGTGGTGTGGTTCCAACTACACACCACAGTGAGACTGTGATCAAGAAGGGCCTCCCAAAAGCACAAGTTCCTCCTAGAACTAGAGTTCTCACTTTTAAAATCAATTATTGCCACAACAAAATGAGATTTAATTTGATGTGATTGCTTTGGAAGATGCATACAACCCATTTTAATTGTGATAGTGCATATATTCACTTTATGTAATAGATTTGTAATAATACTGAAGCTGTGATCATCTATAATGAAAACTGTGAGGAGAGAGAGAAAGGAGAGTGTGTGTGAATGCCAGAACAATTTATGGATTCACTGATTTGATGTCAGATTTGCCCAGATTTGGACATTAGCATTGCTAGGGCTGATATTGAAACTTTAACCACGACTCTTCAGTGCCCCAGCCTTGCCCCTCTTGAGGAAATCCAGGGTATGTTAACAAAAACCTCTCCTTTTCACCTTCTTGCACTCACAGAGGCAAGGATACCTACAAAAAAGGAAGTTACAGCCAAAGAATCCCGAAATGGACATGTTTAAAAAACACATTTACAAGCTCCTCTCAAGCTCAGGGTCAATATTTATAATCAATGGCCATGAAGAGGATCTTGTCAGTAAACAGGGATTCTGAAGTATTTACAAGCATTTCTGTGATGTTTTCATCCCTAAACATCTTTGCTGTCAATATTTTCATTTTTATGAAAATTTTTATTCCATACTACAAATTCTCTTGTGGCATGTTTCCATACTGAAGAATAAGAAGATATATTAAAATAAGGATGTAGTTGAAAGCCACTACCTTAAAATGGCACTTTTTTCCTACTAGTAAATGCACTAACTCTGAGGAGTTTCAAATCTGAAACTGACAATCAGGAAAAAGAAGAGTCACTCAGAAGAAAATTTAGTTTTGTAAAAAACTACACAGAGCCAATTACAATGTTCAATATGCCAGTTACGTCTGAATAACTGACAGTACATTTAATTTTAAAACATTACATTAACAAGAAAACCCTTGTTTTTACTAGTGATGAAACAAAAGTCACCCCTAAGCACAGGGGTTTATTTACAGTGCTCCAAATACCTTTTTTTGAGCAGCTTCCTTCTTCTTCTTGTCTTCTTTTCTCTTTTTCCTTTCTTCCATCAACTGTTCTTCCTCTTCTTGCACTAAATCCCTGAACCACACAGTTTGTAATTAATTCTCCCAAAATACGATCTGTACACACTTAGATTCATTTTAGAACAATTATTTCACAGTGACACAAAAGGAACTTGGGAATTTTGCTTCTAATTGGATCCTATTTCTACAGGGACCGTCACTGTCACTGCAAGCCACAAGTGACAGGACTTCAAGTGCAGATATGGTGTCAAGCCACACGTAGGGAGTTCTTTCTTCCAAAGCTTACAATAAAGACTTAGACTTGATTCAAAAGCCAGCAAATTCAGATGTTATTTAATCTCTACCTGAACTGGTATGACTGAGCTCCAGCCCAGTTCCCACACTCAGCCTGAGCCACACACACCCTGTGCATCTGCACCAGCTCCCTCATCCCAAACCTCTGCCAGGAAACACCCCAGTGTGGGCACAGGCAGACCACAGCTGGCAGCAGCAGGGCCATTTTAGAGCTCCCTAACCGAGAAACAAAACCATAACTTGTCAAAAGTGAAACCAAAACCTACTAGACTAATTAAAGTCACTTGATACACAGGATTTTGTGCCCAAACTGGAGGCTGAGCAGCAATGCCACGGTTCAGCTTTTGCTGTTTAAAAACAGACTTCAAAAGTTTTTTGCAGAAAAAGAACTAACAATGTCAATAGGAGGCTGTGACTACGTGGTTTGCTTCTGCCTGGAAACCCTGGGCTCCTTTTTAACACCAAACTACCCGTAACTACCTCCAGTTTCAAAGAAGATAGTTCGGTATCTGTCAGAAGCAATGCAAATTGAACGCATTAAACCGCAAGGTAGTCCACAGGTACCACAACTTTCATTACTTTTTTAGATATATAAATAACCAGTTAATTCTACTTTTAACTTAGCTCAAGTCCCTTTCAAAGTAAGTGCATCACTTTTGGTTTTGAGTTTTCTTGTTCAATTTTTTTTTCAATCCATATGTGAGTTCCAGCTCCCAGTTGCCCAGTTCCACTGCTGCACATTCATGTAAGTTCCCCACTTGTTAATAAGACAAACAGGAGCACTCTGAGCACTGCCTCTTGCGCAGGTGGTGCCACTGTAACTGATGCTGAACAGCAGCTCATGAAGTCTTCACTTTTTGGTACCCAGCAGCAGCTTTTCCTCAGCCTTCTGCAAAATCCCACCATTCCTCTGGGAGAGGTGAGTTCCACGTTACTGCCACCCATTCCAGTTCCACCTTTAAACTCAAAAATTGTTCTTTTGTCCTGTTCTGAGGTTCTCCACCAAGATGGTGGAAGGTGGTTCTCCTCCTGGTAAGGACAATGCCCTAATAGCAATACTTATACTGAAATTCCAATGGCTGCATGCACCTGCAGAGCAACCACTGACAGCAATCACTGCTCATGCCCTGCAGAGATCTTGGTTCTCACCGCAAACCCCATTCCATCCTCTAACTCTTTCCCCAGTGCTCCCTTCGGTTGGAGTAACACTGCTTTATTGTACATCCAGCGTTCCTTTTCTCCTCCGCCACTCTGAGGGGCTGCTGCAAGCACCATCACCTCCTGCTGCAGGTGCGAACAGCAGCAGAGCTGCTCTGACAGTGAGCAGCGAAACCATCTCTGTGTTCCTGCCACTCCACCCCACCTGCAGTGACTGCTACAGACACACCCCTGCTCTGAGAAGCTTCCACATACCAAATTCTGGCTTTTAAGATTTTCTAATAACAGAAAGCAAGCATTAGTTACTTCTTTAAAGAAAGCATTGCTTCTGATGTGTTAAGATATGCAAAAAAATTACCTAACAGTGTTATTTCTGAGAACCCTCTCTGCACTGCCAGAGGAATCGCAACCCTTCAAACACAATGTGGTTATTTTGCATTTTATCACAGCTTCATCAGCTGGCTGCAAGATTCACCGAGGACAGTCTCACTGCAAAAACAATCTTGCATTTACAATTAAGTCTCAAAAATGATTTCTTGGACAACTAAGAGGTCAGACATCTAACCACAGAAAAAATTCCAGGTGGCCAGTTTCATTTAGAGCAATCCCTTGCTTCTGTGCAAATCTGAGGTAATGACTAACCTGCAGTGACATCCATGCACTACAAAGGTGACACTTCAGTCAGCTCTGCCCCTCACTGTCACACCCTGAGCATTTTTAACCACAGGGATGGTGGTGAGAGTGACCCTCAGTTTGGGCTAATTTGGGACAGTCCAAACTTTAACAGGCAATTGGCACTGGAGAACAATACCAGGTCTGGAATCAGTGTAGAGGACAACAGCTTCTATAGATGCCAGCTCCTTATCAACACGATACCTAGTTCATGCACAGCTCCTCCCATACAGAGCAGAGTCACTGGTTCACTTCTCAGGAATTCAGTACTGGGCTGGGCCTCACCTCCGACTGCCTGCTGGGGCTACAGCTGAGTTACAGCATCTCTAGTAACCTAAACAGAGTTCTAGGAGTTAAGATAACCACCAGCACTTGTTGTGTATAACAAATTTCAGTCTGTCACATGCCAAAACTACATTAACTGAAAAATCATTCCACTTTTAGAAGAAAGCTGTAGCACGTTCAAGAGCAAGCAGAATGCAAAATAGTATTTTCACACAAAAAAACCCAAACTCATCAATCCCGCTACAATTAAATCAACACGATTACATTTAATTTTGGGAATACAGATGCTGATAGCTAACATACCAATATCTCTGGAACATTCTACCACAGCATCATTGGCTTTTTTTCACACAGGAACAAGAGAACTCCTTAATTATGACACTGTTCATTCAATTTTCAACTTTTTAAGACAAACAGATTTTAGATTACAAAGATAGCTTAGGTCACATCAACCCCCACCATGATTAGGATCAGGACTCTAGGCAATCCCTGAATAAAAATCATCCACCTATAGTCCATTTTAAGTTTTTAAGAGTATTAATTACCACTATAACTTTAAATCTCAGTGACTAGAGAGCAAAACTAACCCAACTGTACAACCAAGCAGCAACAGCAAAGCCCTTCCTGCCCCTGTTCTTCCTTGAAAATTCAACCCTTCAAGGAAGACAGACCTATTCACCATCCTCGTATACAAACTTAAACCTGAGACAAAAATTCACATTTGCCAATTAAGCCATCAGAGTCTCCTGCAGAACTCCTGAATTTCCATTTCTGACAGCTGGAAGCGTGAGTCTTCTTTGTTCTTTCCAACACACAAATCCATGGCCCTCTCACCAGACAGCAAATGATGGGATTGATGCCTCCGATTCCAACCTCTATCAGAACACTTAACAAACAAGCTCCCTTTCTAATGCTGCTCCTTGAGGAACAGAAGTGGAATGCAGCACTTTCCATTTATCAGTTCGGACTAACAGCTCCCTGTTCCTGTGGACAATCTAGCAGAGCTCTATGGTCCTTTACAGCATGGAACAGGAACCACCGCAGGAATCCAGTCTTGTGGTAACAACACAAAACCAGAAAATTAACAAGTTCCTTTGCTGGGCTTTTCCCTACACCTGGGAGACTTAATCCATCGAGCTTGTGTGGCCAAAGTGTTTGCAGCAGCACGCCTGGTCCGTCAGCTGGCCAAGGAAGAGCAAGGATCAAGCATTCCAATTGGTAACATGAATATATAAACAGGCTCTATGATTTCCCCTATCAGACATCCAACTTTCACCAAAACACATGCACAGGCAATGTCCTTCTCCTCCTGTGTAATGGGAATAGCTTGCTCAAGGTTAAATGGCCTTAGCAGAAATGCAAACCATATTTTTCAATTTAGATCAAGTGAAAATAAAACACCCCAGTCATAGGAAATCCGCATCGGAGACAGAACAAAGGCCTCTGGTCTCAACAGCTTAACTTGAAAGGTGCTTTATTTTCAAGTGAGACAAAATGAAAATGGATCTTGATCTCAGGAGAGACTGCACATTTGATGGCTCTGAGGATGGCCAAGGAGAAGCTGCTGTTATCTGCATAAATTTAAACAGACCAAGGGTCAGATAAATATTTACCATTATTTATTTAACGGTAATTTTTTGTTCCAATTGTGTACCCCAGCACAATTTTTCTTTGGATAATGGGGAAAGAAACTCAACAAATTACCAAAATGCTTTCCTCAATTAAGCCATTAAAAAAAAAACCCCAAACAAAACCCACTCTTTAGTCTGCTAAGACAGGTATCAAGACAGTGCAAGGCATTTTATTTTTGTATGGCCTGATTTGTTATCTGGCTAGTGAACTGGAAAAAGCTGTCATGCTCAAACTGCAAACATTTCAGGTAATATTTATATCAAACCATGTTTCACTTATTACTTTAATTCTTGAAAGAGAGTTCTATTAATCTTTAATTTCTAAAGGTCCAGCTTGGCATTGTAAAAATACCCGGGCTGAAATAGACATATTTAACCTTTATTCTTATGTTGCAGAAGAGGAAAATCAAGTTCACCCATATTTCCCCTGGCAGGCAGGCTGAGGATGCAGTAATTAATGTTTGTGCAGCTTTGCTCTCTTTGCTGTTACAATATATCAAAGGGCAACGTGCTTTGCCACAATAAAATCACAATTCTATCACAGCACCGAGGAAACGATGGCTACAAGAATTGTGAGTCCCCATCCCTGGAGGGATTAACGGAGGTGCGTGGACGTGGCACTCGGAGACATGGCGAGTAGTGGCCCGGGCCGTGCTGGGGGTCAGCTGGCTCAATGACCCTGGAGGTTCCAACCCAAACACCCTGTGACACACAAAGACCAGGGACAGGCCAGTGCAGTCACACACACTCGCCGGGCTTCCAGCTCACAGCCAGGGCCACCTCTCCCCGCGCAGCTGCAGGAGCAGCAGTCCCAGCCCTGCCCCGGGGTTTGCCAGCCGCTCCCGACCCCGTGGAGGCCGCACTGCCCCAGCAGGTGCAGCTGGCAGGGCTTGGCGGCATCGCTCCCATCCCAGCAAGCTTCTGGGAGCCTGCAAAGGGATTCTCCCAAAGGTGTCATGGCCTGCTGAGTGTCCTCTGAAGCGCCTCACACACTGCACCAGGGRCCAAGTGCCACCACAATGGCCCTCCATGCTGAAGACACGGTCCCACCAGTGCTGGGCAGGGGGGCACGTGAGGGAACTTCTTTGCCATGGACAAAGGAGCCCAGTTAAACCAGGAGCCAGCCTGCCAGTGGCACTGGGTTACCAGCTGAAGGCAAAAAATAACTATGGATTTTTACCTTCTGCCCGTATACTACTGATTCAAACATACAAGTAAGGGTCAGAAGCGGTTACACACAGCAGCTTTTGAAACGACTCTAAAATTTCCACCGATGGACATATTAAACAAATTTGGGGGTAAATAAATAAATAAATAAATGTTTTCCACCATTTGCTCTTCTTCTAGTTATAAATTAACTTGCAGTGCTACAGGTGGAACACTGCCAGGTAACTACAGGTAAGCATCAGGAACTGAAAGATCTTTAACAATTCTGCACAGACAGCAGCACATGTTCAACCTACAGCTCATCTACACACTTTCAAACGTTGCTGAGACTGGTAAGTGTTCTGTATTCTGACCTACAAGTTCCCTCATCTTTCAATTTTTTGAAATGACATAATTACATACAACTGCCAATAGAAGTGATTTCTCAGGTTCTGTAAATGCCAACAGCTAGCTTGCTTACTCACCAGCATTCTACATCAATTATAAAATGTATATGTTGATTAAAAAGGGATCCTACAATTCCTTTATCAATGCCATCCACAAAACAGCACACTACACCAAAAGAGCATTCACAGTTTATGGAATAGGCATGAGTACTTTGAAGTCAACAAAAAAATCCCAACAAACCCTGCCAGTGCCTCGGATGGAAACATTCTGGCACCTGAACCCACCCAGCGTGTTCCTCGGAGCACACAGAGCCTCAGGCAGTGAGAACAAAACAAACCCACTCATTTCCAGACGTGTGTGTGTGTTCTTTCCAGCTATTAACAGAGAGGAGAGGTGCTGCCAAGCTAAAAACTGGAAAAAATACTGCAGTGAATAATTAATCAGTAAATGTGTATCAGCTACTTTCTTTTTTGCTTTTAAATACCTCAGTCTTTAAATTATCACCCTAAAGTGAAGTGATAGAATTCTACCTACCATGTCTGCCACTACCAATTACCTGGAACACACTCAGCTTTCCCATTTTCCTAATACAGAAGCTGGCTCATCAGAACAATGTGCCCAAATACAAGGACTACAAATGCACCATAATTCTGGAATATTTGTGTTAGTTTTGCCCTCAAGATTCATCCAAAATGTTCACTGCTACATAAGCAGACAAAAGACAGATCTCTTTCCCAAGAAGTTTATCATCCAACTACACAAGACTCCAGCAGCAGCCATAAACAATCCCTATCTTTCTGTAACAAATGAGGAACCGAGGAAGGCAGATTAAACTGCTCCTCCATAATCAACTGCTCAAGTCCAGCACCAACTCTCCCCCTGCTCCAGGCTGCTGCAGTGTTATTGCTGCAGAGGAAGCACTGCTCTGCACAGGGGCTGCTGCAAGGCTGAAATAGCAGAGGTAAATACAAGGTACCTTATGGGGACCACCCAACAATCACGTACAACCTCAGAAAGTGTCTGTGGAGGGGAAAGGGATGTGTAATTCTGCCCAAGCATCTGTAAAGGTCTCGACAAGCATGAATAGACTGTTTTCTCTGCGATAAACTCTTCCCATTTCACAGCAGACATCTTTCCAGAAGAAGTTTATCAGGAAAAAAAAACACACCCCCAACCAAACAGCAAATCAAGTGCTTACACATCAACAGAAACAACTACATTTCTCCCTGTTTTTCTATGTAGCTATCACTGCTTTTTCCCTGCAGCAAATCAGAAAAAAATCACGGAAATATGGTGGTTATTATAACATGAAAGCGTAAAAATCAATTGTACAGCAGTAACTTTGCAAAAGACATGATGAAATCTAGAGGTGAGAAGTTTGCTCTCCCAAGACATGCCCAGTCCACAACCAATGTGGAGCAGAATCACAGGTGAGTGGAAGCAATGGAGACTCTTTCCTATGGTCTGCATGCTTGTGAAGCAACAGTCAAACCCCTGGGTTTGGGAAAATAATTGTAAACATATTTCAGATACTTACCTTCTCTCAGTTCCACATAAATGAGGCAGGAAAGCCCTGTTTACCAAACAGAATTGAAAAGTTATTGCTTAAATCAGAAGAACTAAACAGTGATTTTTAGCAGTCCTGATTTAAACCAAATTTAACTCTCAGATTTCCGCAGCTAACACTGGACAGTTCTTGTTGTGGCTGAACAGGTGACATTTAACTTGTAACATGAATCAACAATACAGTGCGCAATGGATTTATTTGAACCACTGTCACAAGTCATGCACTTAGCTTACTTTTGAGACCAGGAATATTTGCACAGCACTAGGCATGTATGAATTTTAGAGAGAACACAGACCAAACGAGGATTCTTTTCCAAAAGGCCAGACAAGCCAAATGCTAATCTGAGTGTAAAACAGGAATCACTCCAACTGGATAAGCAAGCTGTACTAAAAGCTGTAATGCTTATCCTATCACAAACCCACAGTCTAGGCCAATATTCCCAGTAAGATTAAAAAGTGTATTTGCTACCCATTAATTTATAAGCATAAACTCCAGAAGTGACTTCAGAACACACACGAAGCAAAGTCAACGTCCCATGGAGTTCACAGTCTATATCCACACTGTGAAATCTGAGATTAACATAAACTCTGGCATAGGTCTATGTACCTTCCCAGGAAAGGATATTTGCTCTTTTACAGTTCGACTAGTCACTGCAAATTTAATAAGACTGTAAATAATGACATTGGAGGAAGAACGAAGGCTATCTGCTGAGTTCTACCCCAGTAAAACAATTAATCAGGTCTATCCAGCGCAGGCATGCCACAGTTTATCAGCTGTGTGCTCACACAACGAGAGCTCCCTGGCTAAACATAAACCAGCTGGGGCATTAATGTGAACTTCAAACCAGTTCTGAATCTTCTAAATGAATAAAACATACCCCTCTGTGTCAGAGAGACACGGGGRCCCGTTCCATAGCAGGATTTACTCTCCAAGCACTGAATTTTGGCAGTTCTGTAGTTTTCTTTCACTTCTTGTCACTCTCAGCCTCGCCTGCCAGCATGACAAGATCTCTGCTAGGGTCATAAAAATGAAGATCTACTGACTTACTATGACTGGCACCAAGTACTGCTCTGAACTTAGCACTCTGTCACTCTAAATAACACAGTTCTGAAATCACTTCTGGCATCGCGAACGCAGCGAGTCCCAGAACGCTGATGGGTTAACAGCAATGAGCCAAAGGTATCTTAAAGGTTTCATGTATCCCAACTATTCCCTGTATTTCAACAACAAAATGGGAAAAATCATTCATGCTTAAGTGTATTACCAAAAACTAAAGGGCACTGAGAGCAGGGGAAAGCAAAGCAGTTTTCATAGTGCAATCACAGCTCAGTCTGAAAGTTGGAGACTGCTCAGGCATGGGAAAGGAATTAAAAAAGCAGGGTACCAAACCTGAGATTCTATCAGCTATATTCAGCGTTTGGGCACATTTCAAATGGCCCTAGTGGAAATCCCTTTAACAGATCACTAGCAAAAGGCCCTTTAAGGCCTAACTGAAAAAGAACCCAAAAAGGAAGTAGGACAAAAGTTGAAAAAAACAAATGTAAGCAACAGAGCAGATACTTGTGAGAAAGGCACCTGACTAAAAACAAATAGTGCAGAAGAAATAACTACTTAAATACAAAAGTGATGCATGTTACTGGTTCAGAATTCTGAATTCAACAYGACTCTGAACTCTCGAGTTAAGGAACTGCCCATTCTGCGAAGTTCTCATTCCAAAAACTACATGTAAAAAGGAAATTCACCAACTAACCCTTCATGGCACACGAGGCAAAGAGCCAGCAGTTATAAGGCAACATACAGCCTTTTCGCGATCTCGCCACAACTGTCTTGCCTCCAAACAATATTTGCCTGAAGTGCATAAAAAAACCCCAAACCCTTCATTTATGTTTCAGTTATTGTTAGATACTGCAACTTAGTGCAGAAATGTTGTTTTTCTCATCAAAAACTTCCCCTATTAAAGAAACTCTATTAAACATCTGAAGTTGCTATGCAAAAAAAAACCCAGCTAAAAAGGTGTCTAGTCTGCAGAATTAACTAAACTAAACCGCAGACATTTCTCCGTGCAATAGAGGACATTTTCAAATTCAGGATTTTTTCTACCCTTACAATTAACAAGAGATTAAAGCTCCTGATAAAGCCCACAACTATTCCTAGCCCTAGGCCAATTCTCCATCTAAACTGTGGGAGGGAATTTAAATGAGTCTCTTACCTGCTTAGTTTTCTTTCGACTTCTTTGGTAGCTTTAGCTTCCAATTCTCTGGAACAGAAAGTGGTGTTGGTTTCCATGTCAACAGCAATGCAGCACGAAAATAAAACCGGTGCGGGTCAGGATGCACAGGGAGCTCCAGGTGGGGTTGGTCAAGAGGGAACGAGGAGAGCACGGATCGCCCAGGGATCCAGTGATGTGCGTCCCCACGGACGCAGTGGTGTGTCCCCAGGACGGCGAGGGGAGCGGGCAGGACCTGCACCTGCCCCCCCCGTGTGCCCCAACACCAGCCCTGTGTCCTTCCTGTACCCCAGCACCTGCCACCCCCGTGTGCCCTCCCTGCATCCCAACACCATCCCTGCGTGCCCCAACACCATCCCCGTGCACTACCTGCGCCCAGCACCCATCCCGCCTCCCCTCCCTGCACTTCACCGTTTCAAGGACTTTAAGGAAAACAATTCTGCTGCATCACTTAAGCCCGCGAATGTGGTTCGAGCGCAGCACCGGGACCCTGCGTGCCGCACCGGCGGCCCCAAGCGCTGCCCGCCGCGCAGGAGCGAACTCCGAGCTGGGGAGGGCAGAGCTCGGCCCGGGGCGGGGGCGAACGGGATACATCGCTCCGGGCGGGCCCCGCGACCCCTCCGGGGCGGCCCCTCCGCCGGCCCCGCTCTCGCGGGGAGCCCGATCCCGTCTCCCGCGGGGCTCCCCCGCCGCCCGGCCCCTCTCCCGCCCGGCCCGGCCCGGCCCGGCGCCCCCCGCCCTCCCCGGTACCTCATGTATGTAAAGTGCTCGGAGTCCGTCCCGGAGGCTGCGGCGCGGGCCCGGCGCGGCCGGCGGCTCTAGGCGGGCTGAGCCCGGCGCTGCGGAGCGGGAGGGCCCGGCAGCTGCAGCAGCAGCTCCGCCGCCATTTCCTGCCGCCGCCGCCCGCCCGCCCCGCGCGCAGGAAGCGAACCCGCCCCGGCCGCGCTTCCGGGGCGCCCCGACATGGAGGGAGCGGGGCCGCCGGGCCCGGCCCGCCCGCGCCGCTGCGCTCCGCCGCGGCCTGTGCCGGGCCGGGGGTGCCGCCTGGGGCAGAGACTCACAGGATCGTCCCTTCGCCCGGAGCTCTGCCAGGGAGGGTCAGGCTGGGTATCAGGCAAAGGCTCTTCCCCCAGAGGGTGGTGGGGCTGTGGACAGGCTCCCCAGGGAATGGGCACGGCCCCGAGGCTGCCAGAGCTCCAGGAGCGTTTGGACAACGCTCTCAGGCACAGGCTGGGATTGTTGGGGTGTCTTGTGCTGGGCCAGGAGCTGAACTCGATAGACCTTGTGGGTACCTTCCAGCTCAGGAGATTCTGTGGTTCTGTGATCAAGGTTGGAAGAGACCTTTAATATCATCCAGTCCAACCCTTCACCAGCACTGCCACTGTAACCCCCAAACCACCTCACCCAGTGCCAGATCAGACGCCTCTCAAACACTCACAGGAATGGGGACTCCAGCACCTCCCTGGGCAGCCCCTTCCAATGCCTGACCACCCAAACAGTGAAAATGTTTTTGTAATACTTAATCTGAACCTCCCATGTCTCAGCTTGAGGCTATTTCCTCTTGCCCTCTCACTGCCACACGGTAGAAGAGATAGGCCACAAGTCACTACACCCTCCTGCTGGGGAGTTGTGGGGAGCAGTGAGGTCCCATACACCGAGGTTGTCCTTAATTATCCCAAGCACACACATGGAGTTCCAGGTGCTGTCTCATTAGACACCCCCAGCACAACACAGTTGTTCCCCAAGCGATGCAGGACAAGGCACAGATGGACACAACGTCCATCTCCACGCATGTTTCCCCTGTATGGGGCAGCTCTCCCAGGGTGCTGCTGGTGTGCACAGCTCTGTGCCAAGCTTGGGGCATTGATAACTGACAGATAAAAGGTGTTAATGTGTAAATAACCATACAGACCTCTCTTTTAACCTTCCACTGACTCTGTTGGGCCGAGGGAGGGAGTAGAAAAGTCCCCAATACTGGCAAACCTGGTGAGAGGTCAATGTATGTTGATATGGAGCTTAATCCAAAACACACAGAGATACTTCAAATACAGAAAATGGAGAGTGAGGAGTGTATGAGCCACACTCTGTTACTGGACTTGGCTTCAGTAACAATATCCCAGGAATGAGAAAAATCAAACCAAAGGACTGAATGGGATAATGGATGAGCACTGAGAGCAGTAATGTCAGGAACAACTGAAGCTGAGAATGGACAAGAATTCCCAGTAAACAGTTCTGCATATGACAGGCACTCCCTGTCCAAGGTTTTGTTGGCATAGAGAAGTTCTTCCTCTCTCTTTGCCTCCAGCTGCACATTGTCACCAGCATTTTCCAGCCCAGCTTCAGCTGGCCTTTACCATTCTTATCAATGCTACTGAAAAAAGGAATGCTGTTTGATTCCTTTGTGGCATGAACGGATGCCCTGGGCACATGAGCCATTGTCCCTGGAAATCTGCTGTAGCATCCACTGTCTTTCTGCTAGCATGAATGAGATACAGTGTTTTCCAGCTGAAGAAGATGCTACATTATTAAAGGCAAGGTTTATGACAATGCAGAGTAGCCAGGGAGGGTACTTTTGTCCTTAGAGGCTCAGTAATGCAGAGTGCATTGCTGTGAGCTGAACAGGCACAGCCATAAAGTGACAGTTTGAAATCGGTTTCTCAGTGTCTTGTAATAACTTGTAAGTTAATTTGGTCTTGTTTATTTTTCTTCATATGAAAAAGTTTGGACTGTCATGTAATTGTGTGCAACTGAAAGCCATTATTTCCTGAAGTGTGACTCAGCTCCCTCTCACTGTTCCATTCACAGCAGCCCTGTTTCATGTCTCTTCAGAGGCACTACACGTGGTGTAGGAGGGCTGCTGTTAAGTCTGTCCTCAGTTGGGAAGGCTGATGAATGCATTATGTACTCCTGTTATGTCAGTTTGTTAACTGTATTATGCCACTGTCAATAAAATTCCTAGTCAAGGTCTGCAGCTTTCTTTATTATTTTAGATTGTTCTCTAATGTTATTTATACACGTGCTCCTCCTGGCAACTAGGCCGCTGCAGCAGTGGCTTCCTTTCTGCAGGGAAGGGCTGCAGCTGGCTACACAGTCAGCAAACCTGCTGCAGGAACCAACCCTCAATGACTTACCCCATCATCTCCTCCTTGCATCAGTGTCATGATCTTACCTCTTTCACCTGCACAAGTAACACTGTGCTCAGCTGAGTTCTGACCCATGAAACTGGTGAACTCCTGAATGAACTAAGGAAATTAAGGAACCCCCAGATAGGAAAAATGTTTTCTTCCAGAAGAACCAGCAGGTTGAGCTTCATCCATGCAAAAGCCCATCAGTCAAAGCAGTGGTTCTGGTTGCTGGCTGGAAGCAGCACTCAGATGTTAACCACCCACTCCTGGCTTTAGCCTTGCCATGTGCTGAGTGTAGGGTTATTTGGGAACTGAGGTTCTGGGTAACCTTCTCTCCTGCTAACTACAGTTATTTGGTTCATTCTTTGTCCCTTGGTGCTCACTGAAGCTTGGACCTCTGGGCTTCTTTGCTAAGGCCCCAGATTCCGATTCTGCCAGYAAAGGGACAGCAAAACACCTCTGTGCTTAAAAAGACATATGTAACCACCTGGGTTGGGAGCTGCTTTCAGCTGAAGTATAGATAAATCCCTAACCCCCATCTGTGAAATGTCAGCACCTCTCTTCCCCTCATGGGATCCCTGTCCCCAGGAACCACTGTGCTCCCGGGTGGGAAGGAGCGCTCCGGGCAGCGTGTGCAGGCTCGTGCCACCCACGACGCTTCCTCCTCACCCTGGCACTGCTGTCCTTCCCTGTTGTGTGTTTGAATGGCTCTGCAGAACTGTGGTCACACATGACATCAGAAATTAGAAATAATGGAAGGAACTCTGCAAGGGCAAACAACCTGCCTGTGTTCAGGCAGCTGCCAGGGTTGGACCTGTGCGGTTACACTTTCACCACTCGGCAAACATGCCCTCCTGGGCAGTGATCCCCAAATATCCTCTCCCAGCAACAGCAGCCACCACCTGCACCCTACCAGCCTGGCATGTACACGCGTCCTCCTATCATCACATCCCCATTCACTTTTTAATTAGGATTTTCATATCATCAGAGCGAGAGAATAAACTGCMGGAGGCAGAGAAATGCACTGCCTGAAAACAGTTAAAGAGGAGCTGGCGCCATTTCAGCGTTCCCATCCCCTCCACCCTTCCCCTTCAGCTGCAGTTTGTTCTTGAGGCAAAGGCAGCCGACATGTTAGAAAATACTTTCTGCTTCATGTCTGGGGAGAGCAGAGCTGGGGCTGCGCCGGGAGAAGCGCAGGCCTGGGGACGTGGAGAATTTTCTGTCAATAACTCTCAGCCGCTTGCTCCATTCAGTGTCGTTACACAGAGCGAAGCCGCTGTCACCGGCAAAACAGATTGTTTTCAAAATTGCTCTTGACTTAAATAATCTAAATGAGCTGATTTGACAGACAAGGGAGAACAGCCTCGTCGTCAACGCAGTGGCTCTCTGTGTTGCTCTGCGAGGAGGCTCCTTTCCTTTTCATTGTAGAGGCTTTAGTTAAGGATTTAAAAATAGCCCAGGCGACAGTAAGAGACGACAATATAAAGGTACTGAACAGGCAGCACTAACTGATAAAAACAATGCCTGCCCCGGAGCCTGTCGGTGCAGTCGGCCAGGCTGTGTGTGTCAGAGAGGGATGTTTGGGGCTCTGAGGATCCTTAATTAGGAGGAAAGCCCACAAATTACAAAGCTGGAAGTTGGTAGCAGAGAGCATTGTGTTTGCCTTCCAATCAACCCTGAAAGCAGCTGTAAACAGCCCTGGAAAGCAGCAAACACCGTCCTGTGCTGAGGCTGGGGGTTACACAGTTGGTTTCGCTTCACAGGCTGCAGCAGCAAACAGCCATCGGATCTGTGCCGGGGAGAACATTCCCTGCCTTTCCTCTGGGCTCCAGCGCCTTGGCAGCACTCTCAGAGCGATCAGAGCAGGGCAGAGCAGGCACTTGGGGTTATTAAATGAGGATTTAATCCTACCCTTTAAATCAGCAAAAAAATTATCAAAGATAAAGGATTTCCCTGTGTTTTAAAGCCAGTCCAACTTGCGTTCCCTGATCTGCRTTTGGGAAGGCTGCCAACTGCAAAATGGAATCGCTGAGCCTGGATTTCGCTCTGCATCCAGCCAATTACGCCGGCCTCGCATCYCTGCGCTCAGAAGTGGCGCAGTGCAAGAGATGCTCCCACTCTTTATTTACCAGGGCTGCACTGCACTTCCAAAGGGAATCACACCGGTGGGCTCACTGCGGCCCTCCCCAGCTCCCACGCTCCACACTGCTCAGGCGTTAGCAAATACAGTCCAGTCCAAATCCCTCGTGGACGCTGGTGGGGGGTGTCCCCCAGCTCTGAAGGTTCCCCTCAAGATGCTGCCGCAGTGGCAGGTCCGGCCACCCCAGGCATCACCTGCCCTGTGGGTGGCTAAGCCAGATTTGCCCACGTGGATTCTGCCAGGTCTGCAAGTGCTSGCCTCTCTTCTACAGCCATGGCTCTTTCTAGCTTGTTTCTAGGTTTTTGCTAACTAAAAATACAATTCCAAAGAGTACTGGGGCACTCTTTGGAGAGCCCACAGAGCTACAAACCACCAGCAAGAAGATACAGATGATGTGTGCAGGGAAAAGTGCATCCCCTCCTGTTTCTGCCCTCCGGTCCCAATTATTTGCCATGGCCTCATGCAAACACTGATGTTCCCCGAGGAAACAGCTTCCCCTGCCTTCAGCCCATCAGTTAGACCCACGGCAGAGCTCACCCTTCCTCCAGGATTAATCCCAGATGGTGAATTGGTGAGAGAGATGTGAGCCGATTCTCCAGAGAAACACCAGAGCCCTGGGAGAGGAACGGGAGCGCCCGGAGCACCGGAGTGGTTGGTTCAGCAGGGCTGGGGCASCCCTCGCCCGCCGTGGGACCATGTGTGTGTCTGCTGCATCCTCCATCGTGTCTAACAGGAGTGAGCCCTTCCTAATCAATTCTCATCAGTTGCCTCACTCACACCTGCCCCTTTTCAGCGCAGCACCAGATTAACAGATTTCGCCTGTTTCCCTTGCACTTCTCACCGACAGTGGCACAAACAATTCCCACTCTGCTGCAGACCAGTTCGTTTTGTGCCAGCAATATGCTCCAGTTTAGACTTCAGAGGGCGATTCATCTGCTGAGTTTCCTAATCATGGAGAATAAAATGGGGACAGGACACACTTTATTGAGCAGCACCACAGACCACAGCACGAGCTCTGGCACTTGTTACCTCCTGGGACTGTCTCCAGGTGAGGAGGTGTCCTCGTGCAGAGTCACATCGGTGCTGCCAGGGCAGGTTTTCCAGCCACCATCATGCCTGGGCCATGGCACCCACCGTGGGCTTTCTGTGCAACCCTGAACTCCCAGTTCTCCCAGTGGTCCCAGTCACGGGCACTGTAGTGCTGGGGTGGTTCTATCTCACCATAACAATGCAGGGAATTACTTAGCAGTCTGTCTGAGGTTTAGCAAGATGAAAGGTCCTTCCAGCGAGACCCTCGAGTCCAGCAGCTTCGTGCCCACTCCCGGCTGCAGGCCTGCTTGGCAGAGCCAGGCTCTGAGTGACCAGAGTGGCCCCAGGGTGAAGTCCCATTCCCACCTACTCCCCACAGCAGCAGGGCAAGACAAACTGCTGGATAAACTCCCCACAGCTGCTGCCCTGGGACTGGCTGCCCAGCTCCCACTGCCTTCCAAGAGACCTGTTTCAGAGGACAGGTTCTCCTGGAGACATTTGCTTTCTGGGCAAGGCTGACACACAGCTGCTCCTTCTGCCCTTAACAAACACTGTTCTCCTGTAATCCTCGTATTCTCCTCCTGCCTCACTCCATGCTCTGAGGGTTGCAGGGATGCCCTGGGGAGCAYCAGGACCTCAGCAATGACACCTCATTGCCCCCTTCTGTGTTCCCTCCTGGCAGCCTCCCCGCACCCTGGGGAAGGTCCGCGGGGACCAGAGTGCCTGGAAGCCAGGGTCCCCACAAACCCGCACCAGTACACCTGTGCACGCACGCACATACTTTTGTATCTGTCTTTGCACACTTGAGCAGATGTGTAGCATCGTCCCTTTTTCTAAGCCTTGAACTCCCTGGAAGCAGGGATGGATACTGCAGTTAATGGATCACACCCTCCGGAAAGCTGGCTTTGCCCTGCCTCTGGCGCAGCAGGCAGTCCCAGAGGGGAAGAGGCAGCGAGCTGGGGCARGATCCCAGCTGTGGGCTCCGAGTTCACTTCAAGCACCTTTTTTCTCTGTCCAGAGGCTGGAATCTCAAGTACCATGCTCTGCAGATCAGCAGATCTGGCTGCCCCTGAGCCTCCAGGACAGGGCCGAGCTGAAAATGGCACATCTGACAGTGCAAGGAAATGTCAGCTATGCCTGGGGAGGGGGAGAGGAGGAAAATGTCTCCCCCCCGCTTGCTCCTGCCCACCCGATGTGTGACCGCTGCACAGCCCCATCCCGCTGCCCTCGGCCGGGCGATGTGGTCACACCAGCTCCGCCAGCCACGGCACCTCGGCTGCGGGAAGGAGGAGAGCGAGGAAACACGGTGTTCTCACCCTGATTGAATCCCGTGGATTTCTGAGCAGCTACTGCACCGATAAAACAAAGGCTGCTTTGAAATGGATGCCTGGCCTGGCCGGCTGCCAGCGCCAGGCGGGAGACAAAGGCTGGGAATACAAATGCAGCGCTGGAAGCGGCGAGCCAAGGATGCTCTGCAGCAGGGAGAGCGCGTCGCCATGGAGACACGGCGGCCAAACCGGGAGGAAAGGACCGGCACTGGGATGGACCGGGAGCCACCGGAGACACGGGAACCATGGGAGCCACGGGAGCTGAGAGACAGGAGCACTGGAGGGATCAGTGCACTGAACCCCACGGAGAGGCTGGACCAGATGCCGGCTCTGTGTCACCCCAGGCCCGAGACCTGGCCTGACAAGTGGCATGAATGGCACCTGTCAAGCAGACAGTGAAAATGAGGGAGGATCCATGGGGGAATTCTCTTCCCCCCTCATTTCATCAATGCAAAATCTCCCTAGGAGGGCAGAAATTGCTTTGATGAGTTCATGCAGGGGGCAGAAACCCCTGGGCTGGCCCGGGCAATGACACAGGCTGAGCAAACCATTTCACACATCCAAGAGGTCTTGGATCACTTGCAGAAGGACGTAACAGGAGCTGTGCAGAATTATGTCATGAATGGCTGGTGGAGATGAACATGATTTGTGTGCCTGATCGTGGTGCAGGGTCATTTATCACTGAGAAAGCAGGAACTGCTCCTGGGTCCTGTCCGAATGGACGGCTCCTGTGTCCTGCTGGGATGCAGGCTGAGGCACCGGCTGGGCAGGGAACTTGTGGGGTTCCCATTGTGGGCTGGGAGACTTGTCCTGCCCTCACTTTCTGCCTGCCCATGGCCCGCATCAGGCAGGGGCTAATGCCAGGGGAGTCTGACATGACGTGGGAGATGCCAGGGCCACCCTGAGGTCACTGCTCCATGACAGCRGCATCCTGGGCAGTGGGGTGAGCCCTGCATGGCACCACAGCAAGCCCTGGGCAGACCCCGGAGGAGCACCTTCCACCCCTGGTATCTTGGAAGGGAATGGGAAAATCAATTCCATATGCCTTCCATAGATCCCGAAGCCCTCATGGCTTCGCAGAGCAGGGGAGGGAGCAGGGAGCAAACCATCATTTTTTAAGCCATGGGAGACACTCGGGTGCCACCACAGTGAGGGCTGTGTAAACAGCCAGAAAGGCAGATTAGACAGAAGAGAGCTCACTGTCAGCACACGACAAATAATGAACGAAGGGTAAGAATCCCCAGCGAGGCACTTTTCTAATAAATGATGTTTTGATCTATAGATTTAACAACTTGTCCCAAGCCATCACATTCTGAATTAGGGAAAGGGAACCCATAACCTGCCCCATCAGTCCTGAGGAGGGCCAGGGAGGCAGAAACACAGCTGTGAGGAATGTGTCAGGGACATTTCCTGCACTTGCAGATTGACCACCAGAATTCCTTGTCGGCTTTACCACTGATAAAAATCACCAGTGAGTTTCCTGTTTTCAATACTGAACTGCTAATCCTCCCACAACCAGCCCCACACTCTGTCTGATCCTGCCCCATGGGCTCTGCAGCACAGGGAGGAACAGGAACGAAAACCAGCAGAGTGTCTGCACAGTTGACCTGTACTGAGCTCCTCCTGGCAGGTTAACACCTTCAGGCAGGTGTTTTTCCCAGGAAGTTAAGTCCACGCTTCCTCTGCAAGGTGCTGGAGGTCCCCACTGATGCCAGGGGGTGGCTGTGACGGCCATGGAGCCCTGTCCCCACCAGATCAATACCAAACAGCTGCTCCTGGCCTCTCAGCAGCRGCCTGTGGTCAGCCATCCCTGGGTCTCACTTGCTCTTGTGAGCAATCAAAACTTAATTTATCTTATTTTAATTAAAGCAAAAAAACTCAGTAGCCTTTGATTTCTCTCTTTGCTTTGCAGGGGGGAAAAAAAAGCCAGAGGGATAAAGGGACAGGCAGGAGAGAAAAGGCTTTGAGGCAAACATGTACCAGCTCTGTTGGCTTTTATTTTATATGTAGCTCTTTTCTTAAAAGAAATAATTACATTTCAAAACCTCCTTTCCCTGTTCCGAGCAGTGCCTCTTTCCACATTAATGCTATTTGCATGCGCCATCTCCTCCCACCCTTCAATAATTTAAACCTTCATTTTTTATTCACTCAGTTGTCAGATTCATTTACATATCCTATATCTATATTTAACAGTGACTTTGCTCTCCTGGTTTTTTTTAAACAGGAAATAGATTTCCCTTCTATTTTAACCRCGTCTGGGGCAGGGCTGGCTGAGGGGGGATCAGCACCGGTGCAGTGGGGGTTAGAGGGGTGCTGAAATCTCCTTTGGTGGGTGCAGAAGTGCTGGCAGGGGCTTGGCAGCCCCATGGCCAAGCCCTCACCTTCATTGGCTCCAGGGAGCTCAAAGCGTGTCCTCCTCCCACGTCCTCCTCTCCCCATCCTCCTGCCCCACCCACGGAGAGAACTCGGCCTCGTTCCCTGCCACGGGTCGGGGCCAGGGGAGTGCGTTGGCAGGGGATGACTCCAGGCTTCCCCTCCAATGTTTGCTGTGGTTTGACAACTCTGCCTTTATTGCCAGTGCGAGGTAAAGGGCGCAATTGCCGTCGGCAGCGGGAGTGGCCGGAGCTCTGTGGCACACGGGGCTGCCAGCAGGGTGGGGCGCATGTGCCAGGAGCCTGCCCTGCAGCCCCTCCTGTGCACCAGGTGTCCGTCAGCCGCCTCTGCCCTAAATCTGCTCAGAAAACCGAGGGAAATCATCAAGTAAAAGTTCATCTGATGTTACAGACTCTCCACACAACAGCATCCGGCACCTCCCCACGTGAGTGGCTGTGCCAGACCCGGGATCAGCCTTTCCTGACGTTCCGGAGCAGGCTGTGCCCGCCAGCCACCCTCCATAGCCCCGTGGAATGAGGGAGGCAGCGGGGGACACAAAGCTGCTGCCGCAGGAGCGCAGGATCAGAGCACAAGCACGTACAGCAGCGCCTGGCAGCGTGCACTGGGGACCACCCGGGCCTGACCAGGGGCATCCAAGGCCTCTCCACGGCACCCCTGCAGTGCCAGGCTGAACAAACACGTCCCAGCGTCTGCTCTGTCCCGCAGGCGCAGTGCCATGGCACCGAGGGGTTACGTACGTTCCGCGTGGGGAGGCTTAAGGCCCACGGAAAATAAACAGTATTAAAGGCAATTTGAAGGAGAGAACATGAATGAGAAAGGGGTAAATCACAGAGCCAGTCACCGAGGAGAGGCTCAGATCCCCCTCCCTCATTTTCCACATTACTAGAAAAAACAGTGAACTGATCTCAGACAAATGAGCCCTCTGGACCCAATTTTTCAAGTTAATGAGCTCCTCTTGCAGCACTTCCCTGGCACGGAGACTCCCAGCACCTACTCTTTGCCACAGCCTCTAATGAGCAGAGCCACCACCATCCATCTCAATGTGTGCTGAGGAGACGGGCCAGGGGCAGCRATGCCCTCGGGCCCCACCTAGGCAGCAGCGGCAGGGTGGGCAGGCAGAGAGCCTCGAGCCTTGACCCTGTACCCCGGGACCTGCAGCAGCCCCAGACGGAGCCACCGTGATCCTCCCTAATCCAGGGGAGGGGAGGGTGAAGGGGCTCTGCCAAGGATGCTCCAGGGCCTGGCACTGACTGACAGGCTTAAAAGCCTGAGGATTTGGTGGCAGCTGCCTCCTGGGTGAGCACCGATGGCTCCCCTGGCAAGCCTGGTGCACTCACAGCAAGCCCAGCACGTTCTGCCTCTCCCAGTCTTCCAGCATCATCCTCCAGCTGAGTCGGTGTTAGCTGGGTTCAAAATAAACTCTTATTTCAGAAGGAAATTGCTTTTCTTGCTCTCAGGAACTTCTTTGCAGTCTTGGCCAGGAGATTTCCAAYGGATTTTAGTGTTTCATTAGAATTCTCCCTCGCACTTGCCCTTCCTCCCCAGGCTGTGGGAGGGGGGAGCAGGGCCACAGGACGCGGCTCCGACACGTGCAGCGCTCCCTACTATCATGCTTAAATTAACAGGGAAGTTTTTGTAAATTGAAGACTAATTTTCTCTTGGGAATGGATCATTAAATTACAGAATACTAATGAAAATTTACAGCATCTGGAGAGAGGGTGGAGGGAGGGGCAGAAGGAGCAGTTTGTTGGTATTTTTCCTTTTTTTCCCGGCCGCAGCCAGAAGCAGGGAGCTGCCGCATCCCAGCCTTGGAGCTGAGAGAGGAGACGAACACATCCACGGGGGCTTGAAGGCTGGGACCAAGGATCGCCCACAGGGAAACGTGCAGTGAGGCCAGAGCTGCCTTCCTGCAGCCGCTGCGACCCTGAGGGAGGCAGCGACTGGGGATGACCCCTCCGTCCTCTCTGCCGGCGCCGAGAGCCGGCTCCTCCATCCTCCCCGCGGAGCTCGGCTCCCCCGGGCACTGGCGGGGGCTGCGGGCAGTGTGCGGGTCCCTCTCCCGCGCCGTGCCCGTCACCCCTCCGCAGGGCTGGCGGCAGCGGTGCCCATCGCCCCGGCAACGCGCCGGCTGAGCCGCGCCTCCGCCCGGACCAGGGAGCAGCAGCCGCGCCTGGCGCCCGTATTTTTCCAGTCGAACTCAATTTCTCCAGAGCAATGAGGCTCAATAGCTCTGGGAACGCAGAGGCAGGAGCTGCCTTTTGGGGAGGGGACACTGGGGAGAGGTTTGTCTGGGGGGGTCAGAGTGAGGAAATGCAGATTTTTTTATTGCTTTGATCATACATAATTTAAATATTCAAACTACTCTGGAATGCATTGAATTATACATGAATTTCACAGGCAGCATTTTTGTAACTCCTGAAAGGCATTAATTTTTTTTCATTCCCTTCAAAACCTTGGCTAACCTTAAATTTATTTTTTTTTAAATTTTTAAGAATCCAAATCAGTCTCATCCCAAATCACCTTGAGAACGTCACCTCTGCTGACGGGTGATTCCACCGCGATAATGAGGGACGTGCTGATGTCAGTTTGCTGTTGTCTGTGACATAACGTGTGTTTTATGGCAGTGTTTGGGGCAGCCTGGCAGGGTGAGAGATTTCTGAGCTCCCTCSCAGCAGGGGCTCCAGCTCCAAGTGCAGCAGCTGCCATGGGTCCCTCCAGCTCTGGCTCTCTGACCTCCTGCCTCAGGTTGGTTTGGGACACAAGGCTGGGGGAGCTGGAGGCACTCTGGGGCAGGGGAGCACCTGAGCTTCCCTGGACACACCATACCTCCCTCCTGGTCCTATTTTCCATGGCTCTGCACACCGGGAGCTTGGGATGTGCTGCTGCATCTGCCCCTCAGCTGGCAGCTGGTGTCTGTTAGCCAGCCAAGCATCCAGCTGTTTGGGGGAGGAAAAGAGCACGGCCAGATGTTGCTCTGCAGACTGCTGTGAGCATGTGCATGGCTGATGACAGGKGCACAGGGAGCCAGGGTGGCCCTGACAGGGGGTTAGCATCTAATCTAAATCTACTCTCTGTCAGTTTGAAGCCATTCCCCTTGTCCTGTCACTACAATGAGCAACATTTTCCCTCAGGGCTGGGCTGCGAGTGTGTCCTCCTGCTTCCATCACACCCAGTACAGAGCTCCCAGCCAGGAATGGAGCCAGGCAGTGCTTCTGTGCCACTCCGGCTCCTTGTTTCCAGAGAGAGCATTTCCCAGCYCCATAAAGCTCTCTGGGGACCAAGCAGGAGGCTGGAAGAGAAGCATGGACCCGTGCAGCCCTGTCTGCAACCTCTCCCTAGTTAGCTCATTCCTCATTATCCTTCCCTACCCTTTTAATTTCTCTCTTAACTCAACCAGCTATTGCTGTTCAAACTGAAATAATTAATTGGAACAAAATTGCCACTGTAGGAGAAAAGAATGATTAAACCCATCCAGCGGACAATGGGGCAATCACAGCCTAAGCAGCTAATTACAGGGATGCGGGATAATAACAGAGCCCTGGGCAAACTGTGGGGCTGGATGAGCCGGGAGGAGGGTCTGGGCTTGACTTCGCTCCAGGTTTAGTGCCTGATTCCCGGAGTAAAGATACAAATGCAAGAATGAAAGATCATTAGGGAGGGAATACCCACACGGGTGTGCTGGGGAAACAGGAGCAGGGGGAGCGCAGACACCCCGCACAGCCYCGCGCCCGCCGCAGCRCCRGCGCTGCCCCGRGAGGGCTTCACTGGGGAAGTTGTCACAGCACATTGCACTCGTGTGTGCATACAAGTGTCCATGCACAGACAGGCACTCGCTGTGAGATCCCCCCAGGAATCACAGCCTCAGGAGCTCGAGATGAGCCCATGGCCATCACCAAGGCTTGTGCCCGAAGGATAATGAGTAAAACAGGTGCTCTGGGGTGTTCCCTGCTGTCTCTGCAACAAAAGGTGATCTTGGCCCAGGAGATCTCACTGCAGAGTAGCAGACCAGTACTGGGASAGGGGGACAGGAGGAGCTGTTGTACTGGGACTGACACAGATTCGTGGATGAGGAACAGAGCCATGAAAGAAGGGAGCAGGAACACCTGCAGCGTCCCGTGGGCGATGGGGTACACACTTGAACCCCGGCTGTGGGCACACACGAGCCCTGTGCCCTTCCCGAAATCCCAGTGTTTTACAGSCCTGTGTTGGGCCCAGCACGGTGGCTGCAGAGCAGGGTCACCTCTCCCCACACCTGCGGAAACGTGGGGGCGATGGCGAGGTCAACACACCACCTCACTGGCCCAAGGTGAGTGCCACCAACCATCTCCAGACGCTCACAGCAGCAGGAAAAACAAGGGGCAATCCTTTTTTGGGAGGCGCTGTGCCTTGCCAGACTCCCAGGGGAGCCCAGGGACCACCGTGGCTCCCTCTCTGCACCCCTTCCTGCCCTCTCTGCACCCATTAAAGCAACATTTACCTCCCAATCAGGGACCTGTGACTTCCCTTAATAAAGACATTTTTCATCTCCCCAGYCTCGGCGAGCGCGAGTTCAAAGTGGTGTGAAATTGGCAGCGGTCACGGTGCGCGCGCGGCGCTTCCCCGGGTACCGGCACGGGGAGCTCCAGCTGCCCTGAGCACATAAATCCCGGGCAGCTCCGAGTCACGGCAGGAATAGCTCATTTTCTGATGGACTTATGGCTGTGACTGGAGCTTCTAACAGGTATTTTCAGTGATGGCCTTGTGCTGCGGGAGGGGGTAAGTCCCAGGGACCAAATGTAGAATAAAGGAGGCTCCTCCTGGCTTATGCGTAAATCCCTGGGGCAGCACCGTCCTGGGAAGGCTTCGCTTCATGATGAGCGAAGAGAGATGATGATGAGCAGAGCTGGAGAGAGGGATGGAGGGATCATCCTCACCCGAACTGTGCACCGTGCCCTGAYACGGGGCAGGACACACACATCCATCCCAGCTCCAGCCTGGGGAGGGCTCTCGGTTCTTGTGCAAAGGCAGAGACATTGAGCCCCCCGAGCTCCCCAGACCCCTTGGGAGACGGCGCGGAGCCCAGGCCTGACGTGCAGCCGAGCTCCAGGCAGACAGGGCTGCAGGGCACCCGTGACCGCAGCCTGGCAGGGATCGCCCTCCCCGGGCTGGGAGCCAGCTGCAGCCACTGGCGTAATCAAACCACGGTCGTGCCCAGCCAGAGAGCCGCAGCCGCCCCGCTGTGTGTGCGTGCTCCTCCCCGCCCGTGTACGAAACACGCCTGCGCTGCCGCTCCGAGGCCGGGCCAGCCCCGGCACGGGCAGCCAGATGGGGACACGGTGGCCGGGGACTTTCCCTCTCCCCGGGTCCTACAAAGCTCTGCAGAAGCTTTGGGTTTCACCCCAAGGGGCAAGAAGAGCACTCTGCAAATGTCAGACACTTCAAYGGGATCACATATGTTCTCTCTGCAGGCAGGAATCCAAAGGGACCCCCAGAGCAGCTTCTGCCCTTCCTAATTTTGCTGGATTTAACCCTGTACCCTGCCAGTGCTATCCTTGGTCCCCCAAAGGGCACTAGTCACCCGCTTTCAGTGGGGCAGTTACACCCTGCAGCATTGGGGCCCCCAGCCAGGGGCTCCCTGTCGCTGAACTGCTCCACACCCAGGGCTGGGGGCTCACAGGACCCCTGGCACCGGAGTGGCAGTCCAGCCCTTCCTTCTGCCCAAAGAGGGGTTCTGATGTCCAGGGAAGCCAGGACTGCCCCTGATCCCATGCCCTGCTCCTCCCGCTGCAGGGATAACCTGGTGATGGGAAAATTGCAGCTCAAGCTCTGGGAGCATCAGCGAGAGGACAGGGCAGCTCCCACCACTGACATAGTGGTTTGTGTGACTGCCAGGCCTGAGTGGCGTGGAAGACACAAATCCTCAAAATTGCACTCATGACAAGGAGGGAAAGAACGGCCAGAGTAAACCCAGTGTACATGCAACCACAGAGCAACCGACCGGGAAGAGTGAGCAGCCGCCTTACTGTTCCGAGTCTTCTGGCGCTGGAGGGTGGGAGACCTCGTCTTGGCACTTAAAGGGTGACGGCTCTTCTCTGACCTTTATGGAGACAAAAGACAGAGAGGGTTCAGCTCCACTGCAGTGCAGGAGTGGCACTCTGAGGGCCAGGGGCAGGGACAAGGCACAGGATCATCTCCCCCGGGAAAGCCCAACGGAACTGAGCTCTGGTGACAGCACCACATCTTCCAGGCTTTGGGGATGCCGAGCTGGGGACCAGCTGGACACTGCCCGGGTCCCGGTGCTGGCTGTGGCATGGTGAGGGACAGAGGTTGGGGCTGCCAGGGAGGCCGAAGCCCTGACACTGGGAAAACATGCCCAGCAAGCTGGGGAGGCTTCTGTCAAAAAACTGTTTTTCTGTGAATATTTTCACACTGTAGCAAAGCTGCCAACCATGTGTCCTATCTGCACCCTGCAGACTGGTAGCAGTTATGAGGACATCGCCTGGGATTGGGTCCAGCCCTCCTGTGCCCCTGTGGGTGCCGTACCCCATGTGCAGGACCATGCTCAGCACAGCGCAGATCCCGCGCTGTGAGCTTGTAAAGGAAAACGAAATGAGTTACAGGAACAACTTCATGGATACACTTTTCAGAAGTTCAGTGAGAACAGAGGAGTCTCYGTGATTTAAGTGCCATCGGCCCCTGCAGTGCTGAACACAAGGCCATGTGGTGCTGGGTGGCATCTTGTGGTCCCCCTGGCAGTGCCCATCCCCTGGACCAGCTGCCCAGTCAGAAGCATCTCCCTGTGGCCCCGTGGCTCCCTGGCATGCAAAATGCAACGTTGGGAATTGTATTTCYCCCTGAGTGCGCTGGAAGAGAAGGGCTGAGATCGATTGCAGATTTGCTGCCTGCTCCTCATTCCAGCCACCTCCACCCAAGAACAAACAGCCACAGCACAGGCCCGCGGCCGTGCCGTACACAGCCTAATTAATCACATTGCTCGGGAAAATACACCGCCATAATTAATAACACAAAGCATCTCTATTGGCCTCTCTGGTGCAGCAAATTATGAGGCAGTAACACTTGGACGTGTTGACCTGGATTTCATATATAATCCATCAAACCATTCCTGCCCGGTTGGGTCTCTGGAGACACGAACAACACAAAAAAGATAATTAAACAAAAGCAAGACGGACAGCACTGGTGCCCCATTAATCACTCCCAACGTTCTGCGGATGGGATGGGACCCCCAATTTTGCCCTTTTCTCTGCACAGGTTTTGGTATGTTATAGGTCTGGGAGAGGACCTTCCTCAGAGAGGTCCCCAGACACATTCCCAGAAGTCCCCAGCCACGTTCCAGAAGTCCCAAGCCACATTCCATTGACTTKCTATTTCATTACTGTTATGGGCTCATGAGAGACTAATGTGTGTTCAGTGGGAACCCTTCAAGGGGTGGGATCAGGTGAGGGATGAGGATGCAGCTGGCTATCAACTGAATCTGGATTTAGTATCCCATTAGGGAGATTGTATTTGGCAGCAGCAAGGGAAAGGTTTGCTGAAAGAGACAAAAATATGTTTCATAGAGAAAGGGAATCCTCTGGTCAAAACAAAACCAATGAGTTTGTTTTCCTTAACTGTGAGGGCAAGGAGGGCTTCGAGTGAGCTTGGGGAGCTCCTGCTGGGCTCCGAGGCTGTACCTGGGCTTCGGGGCTCCCATCGAAGCTTCACCTACTAAATTAGTTTAATCATGTCTGTCATTAGTCATCCTTGTCGAGTCCTCATTTGGAGGCCATTTAAAGGGGATTAGAGGAAATCTCTGCTCTTTATTCCCCTACAATAATGATTAATTCTCCGGACTCACACAGCATTGTCATATTGATGGAAAGAAGCAAAATGAACTCATAACCACAAAATCCAATGCCTCCACCATGGAGCAGGACTCAGAGCCAGTGTTAGGGGAGGAATTACTGGGAYGACACCTGGGGTGCTTATCTATACTCAGGGGAGCCCCTAGTGCAGGGCTGAGGATTAGAGGCTCATGGGAGTAGGAGGACCAGGCAGTTCAGCACTGTAAATGCTGCTGGGTAAGATCTGGCACACTGTGAGGGGAACCACTATATTCCTGGCAAAARTTTAATTCAGGATGAACCTGACTGCAGGTACTCCAAAATCATCAAACTCCGTGAATTACACAGAGGAAAGCCCTTGGCTGGAGATGCAATTGGTGTTATTCCAACACGTGGGAAGTCCTGTAGAGGAATCCTGTCCTTTAGGAGCGACTCAGCTCCCCAGAGGCCCGCGCTGGCACGCAGGGCACTGAACAAACATTTCCTAATCCAAACCAATTCAAAMCAACCTGTTGGGCTGTGCCAGCAGCAGGAGCTGCCCACGGCGCTCCGATCCTGGCTCACCCGYTCTTCTCACTGCCAGCACCACCCCTTCCTGCCTCGCAAAGCCGGCCTGGCTCTGCCTCACCTGAGCGACCCCAGAGCACAGACATTCCTTACCTGAGCCYGCCACATCCCTCCCGCCTCCTCCCGTTATTCAAAGAAACACCGCTGACACAAATAGCCTTTTAACATTATTTACAGAACCGCTGTCATGAAGTGTYTCCGCCCCTGTGCCCCTCGCCCCCATGCCCTCAGGACCCGCCGGCCCCAGCGGAGCTGTGCCGGCACCTCCGTCACGGCATCCCCGGCTGCAGCGGCAATCTCTTCCCCCGGCAGCGAGGAATGTGCAGCGCTGCAGCAGCCCGGCGCTCAGAGGGGACGCTTGTTCCGAAAGCTCATTAATCTTTAACAGAGCGTTTGGGTTAATTTGGAAGGTTACTCACCCGTCAGCGTGCAGGGATCCCGACGGGAGCGCTCCTCCTGCGCGCGCCGCAGCCTTCGTGGGGAGGAGAGAGGAGAAATGAAACCTCCGCGGGAGCGCAGCGCACTCGCGTCCCTCGCCCGGGGCTGGGGAGCGGCCGGCGGCGTGCCCGGCTCACCGGGCTCGGGAACATCCCGCAGCCAGACCCCGCCGCACCGAGAGAAGCCCCCGGCCTCGCCCGCTCGTCCCGGGCCGGGATACTGACCTGGCCTGGGCTCCGCTGCCGCGGGCGGCGGGCGCGGGGCCGCGGGCGCRGCGCGGGGCTCGGGGCGCATGGCRGGGGGCTCGGCGGCGGCKGGACCCCCCGGCGGCTCCGCGGCTCCCGCTGCTGCTGGCAGCGCCTGTGCCGCCGCTCCGCCCGCGCTCGCCCTCGCCATCGCCGTCCCGGCGCTGCGGCCGCTCACGGAACGGATCCTAAATCAAAACGACGCCCGTGCAGCGCTCCAGCCGCTTCCCTGGCTTGGGCACGGCTCCGGATTTGGATTTAGCATCTACTGAGCCAAGTCCTCGGTGCATTCTGTGTTAAATAACTAAGGTTAATTTGATTTGATGCACCACTTCATTACCATAAACAGCTCACAGTGTGTCAGTCCTCTGTAATTATGGTTCCCTACAGCCGGCATCTTGTTCATTTTCCATCAGTGCTGGAGCTTCCCTGTGATCCCCTCCCAGCCAAGCCCTCCTGCCTGAACTCCCCCCAACAGTAATTAGGTGTCATTTATCCTGCAGTTGACGGTTACACTCATTTGCAAAAATAGGGGCAAGGATATTAAATTTACTTTTCATTGCAGCCACACTTGCCTCTGGTGGCTGAGACAAAGCTSTGTGTGGAGGCGGCCGGTGGGGAGCAGGGATGCTCCGAAGGGAGGGTGCTCTGGCGGGGGAATGGACGGTGGGGAGCCCCGGGGAATCCCGGCAGCGATGGGTCAGGCTCAGCAGTGCCCTCAGAGAGGCAGAGGGCAAGGCATGGTGCCAGTCACTGCTAGGTGGGACTTCTGCCCCTGCTCCTGCTGCCAGGGAGGAGCTGCTCTGCCACAACCACCAGCACGAGACCGGCACAGATCACAGCCCACACAGAGCAAAGCGAATGCACAGAGCCACCACCAACACCTGTCTCCACCTTGGCCCTTTTTGGCCACCAGTGCCTTTGCCAAGGTGGGCACTGATGCCCTCTTCCTCGGCTGCATCTTTCCTCGGGAGTGCAGGAACAGCTGGGAGCCAGGGACGAGGATGGGCACTCCAGGCTGTCCCTGTGCTGCTGGAGCAGAGAATGGGGCTGCCTGTGCTGATCTCCCCATCTGCCATGCTGGAGACATTTGCCATCTATTTTGCTTGACAGCAGACTCCAGTGTTTGGAATCTCCCTTATTTGCAGCTACAGAAACCCGACCACACTGGCCCATCCCACAGCGAAGGTGGTGGGACAAATCCCCCAGCTCCACATGTTCAGAACACACCGGCCTGCTGGAACCTGGCAGAAATCTGGAAACTGATGAACCAACAGCACAGAGAAATCCAAAAGCATCACACTGTGACTGTGGGTAGAGCTACAGATGCCATGACTGGCCTGACTCACAGTGGCAAAGCTTAGGAACCCAAAGAATACGGCAGCAGCCCTGCCCTGTGCCRAGTAACGCTGCTCCTAGTGCCAGCACCGGAGAGTGGGACACTGTAGGATGAGGATATCTAGGATAGAAGAGGAATACCCAGTATAAAAGAAGAATACCTGGTAAATGACAGTACGCCACAGGAATACCCAATGTCCAAGCAGAATAGCCAGTACACAAGAGGAACACCCAGTACACAGGAGGAAAACCCAGTACACAAGAGGACTACCCTGTACGGAAGTGGCATACCCAGTACACAGATGAATCCACCAGCAGAGCCCTGTCTCCTGGCTGCAGGCTGGGCTCCATCTGCTCCTGCTGCCCAGAAGAGCCAGTGGTGGCTGTGGACCCATCCCCGGYGGGTTCCCGTGAAGCGCCCCAGGCTGGCCACCCCCCACTGCTCCCCTGGGCCGGGCAGTGCTGAGGCTCCGTCCCTCCTCACCCAGCTGAGCTCCCTGGCACGAGCAGGTCCTGCTCCTCACAGAGCAAACGCAGAGCTCACCCGCCAGGCMCGCTCAGCGATCCTTTCTGGGGTTTTTAATCGGAATATCCCCGGAGCTGAAGCCATGGTGTTTGCACAGGCGGCGGCACTAGCGGGGCACTGGGCTGTGACAATATAAAATAGATATTGTTAAAAGCCACTTAAGCYTTTCCAGGGGAGGATTGCGGACCCCCGGAGCAGAGCCCGGGGGACGGCCCTTTATTGCCATTGTGACCAGGTCAGTTACTCCAGAACCCAGCAAATTATTTATGAGGTGCTTGGCCTGTTAAAACATTAACACATCCATCACCTTGCTGCTGATCTCACTCCTGCCTTCACGGCACCGTGTTGGGCTTGGGAATTTACTGGCAATTGCTTTGCTCCAAAACTGTATTTGGAAGGAAATCCCCACCCCCAGCTCTCACTGTGACAGAGTTACAGCAGGACCTGCCAGCTCCTCCAAACTCCCTGAGACCACTTTCCCTTCTGGTTTTGTTTTTGCTCCTGTCGCCTTGCTGCACGGTTTAAACAAAGGTACAAATTAGGTCTTTAATTTGCAGAGAAGCTTCAGAGCAGTAAAAATCAAACTTAGCCATTACAACCAGGATCTCGACCTGCCCTTTAAGTGCGAGTGCTGGCAGTGGCAGCGGGGGTGAGCCAGCCCAGCCTCTCCTCTGAAACTGATAAAGCATCGAATCTGGAGGATAAATGGGCTGTTACAGCTGTGGGCACCCCGTGGTGACAATCTAGCAGGGAGAGGCAGATAGTGYGTTTCGGGAAGTGGGGGCATTTATTTCTGTTTGTCAAGACACAGGAAAGATGGAGAACATACAAGGAAGGGGAATTAGTGTCTTAATCTACTGGGTTTACCCTCGTGCCTTTTTTCAATGCCTTTGGCTACTCATTTTCCTGCATCTGATATTTTATTACCACATCTTTTATGACATTCCCAGATACTTATTAAATCAAAAGGGAGAGCTCTGCTTTGTGTGCCAATGGTTTGATGGGGATCTCAGAGACCTGGCAGAATGGCTGGGGATGCCTGCAGAGGGGGTCTGGACCCAGCAGTCCCCTGGCTGGTGGGGAGCCTGGGAGGGGAGCGGGTGCGCCAGCCCTGCTCATTTGGGTGAGAGAAGAAGGAGGAGGAATAAAACCACAGTCCAAGGAGTGCTGGGCAGACCCTGGCAGYTCACACTGCTCCTCTTGCCACAGCCCCTCTGGCTAGGGGGCCCATCCACCCCTGTCCCACATCGGGTCAAAGGCCGCATGAACCATCCCCAGAACTGGCTGCTGTCCCCTCTGCGATGGACAAAGAGCTGCTGCGAAGAGGGAAGGAAGAAGCTGCTCTCCACATCCACAGGTCGGGAAGCAGCTGGTGTGGATCACCATGAGGACACTCAGCTTTAGCTGAATGGACTGTGCCAAACCTGGAACTCCATCGTGGCACGTCTTCCTGAGGCAGGAGCCAGGATGAGACCATGCCCCGTGGGCTCCTTCCCCCTGTCAGCACCCTGAAGGTGCCCTGCATGTCACCCACGTGGCAGAGACAGCCTGCTTGCCCTGGCCCTGTCCCTKCCGGCCCCCCTGGGCTGCAGGCAGCAAACTCTCCATTTGCTGGGGGCCTTAATTACCAACCATTTGTTCACAGCCTCTGATGAACTTCTCCTTAATTCCCCAAGCTGTCCGTGAGGGCTGCTCTCCTGTGCTTCCTTGGCTCTGAGTTTTGCAGAGGGAAACTCTGCAAAGGGCTGGGAAACTCGGGGTCCTGGACAGGTCTGTCAGCAGAGTCCTGGTGTCCTGCAGAGTTCAGGTCTCCTGTTTGGAGGTTTAGTGTTGGCAGCTCGTGCAGCTCTGAAGCAAACTCAAGCAGAAACAGCGGTGGGAGCCTGGCAGCACAAGGTCTGTGTGGATGGAGCACCTGGGAGAACTGCAGTGTGACAGTCAGGAAGGTTCCGTGGGAACATTTTGAGGAACAATCCGGGCTCTGGTCCTGGAGGAAGCTCCTGGAGGAAGGTCCCTGGTCCTGGAGGGAGATTCCGGGGCAGGGTCCCTGGCGTTGGCACCTAGCTGGCTGCTGGAGGGTGGCTGCCCCCTCTCTTTGCATCAGGTATCTTCCCAGCTCTGCAGCTCCCAGCTCCTTAGGAGAGATTGGCACGTGAACCACACCGGAAGCAGCAATAGAGCCTGGAAGAGAAGCACCCGGGGCAGCCCKGAAGCCTCGTGAACCCTGGGGAGCAATGGCAGTGGAGCACAGAGCGACAGGGCTGGGCCCAGCGCTGTTGGCCCCAGAGCTGGGAGGGAAGTAATGGGAGCAAGGAGGAGGAGAGGGGAGGAAGCTTCCCTGCATGGGTGGGCTCTGGGCTTTGTGATTTGAGGAGTTGATGCAGAGCTGCCCCACTTGCCGGCCAGCACAGCTGGRGCACAGCTGGAGATTGGCACCCAGGAGTGGCCCTGACCCCCGAGACACGATGCTGCTGTCCTGGCGCCCGACAGGAGCTGTGCCCGCAGCTACAGCTGAGACCCCACAGGCTGGGTGTGCAACACGGGGGCTGCAYGGCACGTGGGGGACGCCAAGCTGGCACCGGGGTTTCCACCACATCCTCTCCCTCATACTTATCTCACTTCTACCACAGGGGAACATTCACAGGAGCAGGTTTTGATGGGAGCGGAATTCCTGCCATGAAACTATTACSGAGCCAATTAAATCCAATAAAAATCCAGGATGTGAGCAAAGTGCTGCGGGAGAGCAGAGGAGCGAGCTGGGGCCGGTGACTGGTTGGTGTGTTCAGGGACAGCTGCCTGCCAGGCAGAGACAATCTGTGTGAGCAGCAGGGAAAAATCATCCTCCGGCAGCGCCACCGCGGTCCCTCTGATGGAATTAAACAGGAGCTGGACTTGGGAGCGGCAGCAAACATGAGAGCAGGGCAGGGYGGATGCTGGTGCCAATTAAAAGCTTGTGGAGCTCATTCCCCCAGATGGCAAATCCCGACTCCAAACACCAGCCCGTGTTTGCCGAAGCTGCCGCCGCACATTCCAGGCGCRCACGAGGCGTCCGGCCGGGACGCCGGGTGATTGGCAGCCGCATTCAGCAGCACTCAGAAATCCCTTTCTCTGTTGTTCCTGCAAGATCTTCAGAGATGCCTCTGCAACATATGGCTCCCTTCAGCGGCACAAAGGGCTCGCAGTGGCCCAGGAATGCCCCGAGTGTTAAATACGGGATCACTGCCGCGACAGCGCTGCACCGCAACGGCAGCTCCTATCGGTGTCAGCCCCAAAGAGCTTTTGTGGATAATTAGTTCAAGGACAGAAAATATGAAATTGTTCCCGGCGGTAAAGCCTGTGGCGGGTGCGAGTGGCGTGTGGGGCTGGCCAAGACGTGCGGCCCCAGCTCCCCTGGGCGCTCTCCCTGCTCCCCTGTTCCTCACTGACAATGGGGGAACAAAGGCCGGAGCCGGCACAGGGCAGTAATTCATTCCCACCCCGGCACGCAGCTGCCCTCTCCCAGCACGGCTGCCAGCCGCCCCAGACACGATTCACCCGGCCTCTGTTCCCATGGTCTCCAGGGAGATGGCGATGGACCGGCATCCTAATGATGGGCGGCCGGCAGCGCCCGCAGCCGGCTCCCTCCGGCCCCTTCCCGGCACCGGTGCTCCCGGCATTACAGATTCAGCCCCAGTTCCCGCACAGCAGTGAGCGGGGGAGAGTGGGTGGCCCCACCCCAGGGGGGACATCGGCAGGGCATCACCGGGGACATCACCGGGGAGCGACGAGGCATCGGCCGAGCGCTGAGATAAAACCTGCATTGTCTAAAAGCTGCCACTTCGGGACTGACAACTCGGCATCGTCGCTGAGCACCCGGCACCACCCGCCCCTCGGATGCAGAGGAAGAGGAACCAGCCCCCCAAACCCACCCACGCAGGACACGCCCGGTTTAAACCCTGGCACAGACGCAGCGAAGCCGGCGGCCGTGGAACGCCCTGACCCCTGCCCCGAGGAGCCCTTTGTGAGGCATCGGGACACCGGGAGGACGGAGGCTCGGACACGCGGGTGAACCCACCCCGCCCTCACGCCTGACCCCGCGCAGCCCCCGGACGGGCCCCGGCTGCTCCCGCGGCGCSAGGCGCACGCGGCGGGGCCCAGGCGTGCCCTGCATGGTAATGAGCCAGGCAGCGCCAATTAATTGCTGGAAGTATCTGTTCACTCACCGAACGGGGAGCCGCGGTGCCGGAGCGCAGGGCAGGGCTTGGCAGCGCCGCGGCCGCACGGAGCAGGTACGGCTCCGCCACGCCGGGCAGGTGAAGGCAGGAGACAGACCTGCTGATATTTTTGTATTTAAATTTTTTTTTTTGAGCTCACGTAGCATTTAGGGTCACATGCTGCCGCCAGCATCGGTCGCACCGTCACGTGCCGGGGTCAGGGCTCACGTGATGAGCAAACCTGATGAAGTGCCACCACGACCCATTTTGCCTCGACCCTAAAAAACTTAGCTGTAAAAACCTAATTTATAAAGGAGTTAATGAAATAATTTGTTTTTGAAGGAGGCTTCTAACCTTTAGGACCAAATAATTTCTAGGGGAGGGGGTGGAAGAGCAAGAGATGGGAATGAAGTGCCAGGATTTCGATGAATATTTAATACACCCTCCGCACTCCTCAGCAGCTCCCGCGCTTGGAGCGGCGCCAGCACCGGCTGAATCCGTCCTTTGTTAATAACCAAATCCACACTGCTGTTGCGGGTTGGTGTTTGTGGCTCGATCAAGCTGGAATCTGTCACAGTGGATCGGGAGGGACGTGGGGCTCAGTGAGAGGCTGGACAAAGCACCAGGCTGGGCCCCACCCTGCCGCCCCTACAGAACCCTAATAGATCTACATACACACATTTCTACTTTAAAATGTCTATGGATGTGTTTTTTTCCCAGCCAGAAATAGCACAGGACACTTCCAAAGGCTCGTTCCTGTCATATCGAGAACAGAATTTTGGATTGTTTGAAATTTACATAATTTCAAGCAGAAATAACAAGGCACGTAGATTTCTGCAATTCCACAAATAAACATCCTCCCCCTCCTCACCTGACCCACCTTCCCTCAGTGCCTGTGGGACCAGAGGGGCTGCTCACGCTATTGGCAAGGGCAGGATTGCCACAACATCCTGAGTGCAGGCAGGCAGGGCACGGGGATGTGAGATTTGGTACAAGATGGGGTTACAAATCAGCCACGGCCCCGCTGTGCATCCATGGGCTGGAATTCCACCCCAGCTCTGCCTGCACACGGATGTACAGATCAGGGAAATAAACAGGAAAATCTTCCCTCTGAAAATCCATCAGTGCGGCAAAATCGGAAACCACGGCTCTGCGGAGAGGGTCAGGGTCTGGCCCTGGAGCGTGCCGGTGGGGACGCCGTGGTACCTGCCAGCCCTCCTCGCTCGCAATTAGTTTAACTAATTGGACAACAGCTCCAGTGTAATTCCCTCAATTCCTCCATCCATCGGCTGCTCTGCATTCCGSATGAACGCGCGCTGCAGTGTGTGAGCGTGGTGAGCCAGAGCTTCATTGGCATTCCCGGCACACGGAGCCGCAGGAGAGGGCTGGCTGCAGCTGTGAGCTCCTAAGGACCGCGGTAAGGGAACACCCCGCTGGCTGCATGCCAAGGAAAGGGGAAAAGAGAGACACAACCCCAACTCTCATCTCGTGTCCCATCAGCTYGCGCGTGGCGGGGAGGGGGTTCCTGCACAGAGGTGCTGGGCAGCAGCAGCTCCCAGCACCGGCACCACCAGCATGGGGCTCGGGAGAGCAGYGGTGCTGTGGCAGTGCCTCACCTCCATCGTGGGGCGTGCTGGYGGCGCTGGGTTAATTCGGCTGATGCTGCTGCCAGAACGCACTCAGGGCTCCTGGAGCATCGTGGGGGCTCTGGTGCAAGAGGCACCAGCTCAGCCAATGGGGAGGGGGGATCAGTGCCAGCAACATCCTGCTCTGGGGAGCCAAAAGGGGTGGAAAACTAGTGGGATCAGGCAACCTGCAGCTCCCTGTGTCCATGGGTCGGCTCTGTGGTGCCAGCCTGGCTGAGTGCCCAGCCACGGGGATGGGGGGTCACAGCTGCTGCCTCACACCCCAGGTCACCTCTGTCCCCCAAACGTGGACACACACCTGCCAAAGCACACGGGCAGAGAGAGCAGCTCATTCCAACTCAGGGTTGGGCTGCTCCTGTCCCCATGTCCTCTCCCTGGCTCCAGTTGGTCAATGCACTGAGAACTCCCAGCTGGGAAGGACACAGAGGGTCTGGTGGCCAGGGCTGTTGGCATGGCTCCAGGGCAGGAAGGAGGTGCACCCCTCACTCTCTCCCCCCAGCACACTGTGACCCCCCTGGCCTCCATGACTGCAGCACAAGTGCAGAGAAGCACTTCCCAGGTCAATCCCAAGTCATCACCACACTGTCCCTCATGCTGCCCCCACTGAGCTCACCGTGGGTGGATCCTTGGAGGTGATAGACCAAAAAGGGTAGAATTTAACATCTCTGGTGCTGTCAGCATGGGGTGAGTGGGTACAGGGAGAGCTGGAGCCCCCAGAGTGGAGTCCCTGGGGTGCTGCCCATGCCTCCCTCCATGCACGGGCTGTGGATGGAGTGGGAGCCCCTATGCTGGTGCTGGTTTCAGCCCCCTCCCTACTCTGCTGGGATGTCCAGGACATGATGGACACAACCGAACTCAAACTGTTGGGCTCCCGCACGTTCCACACCTCTGCCCTGGCCGAGCCCCAGTGGCTGTGCCAGCCCCCAGCCCGCACTGGCGGCTCGGCCGATGTCCTGCGCCGCACCCTGGCCTCGCGCCCGAGAGCCCYGGCACCACCGCCTGAACCTGAGCCAGGGTGATCCAGGATGAGGCTGGCAGTGGAACCGGGCACAGCTGGCACCAGGGACAGGGTGGGAACGGTGGGGACGTCTGACCTACCTGCTCTGCCAGAGCACGGCCTCTCCCCTCGGGGAGCGGGGCTCCTGCACGCCACTGGCGCTGCCACCGCGCCAAGCAAGCCAGGCTGGGAGCCGGCTTATCYGTAGAGGGGACAGGGAGCAGCCGGCAGAATTCCCAGCATTTCCAGGAGCTTATCTTCCCTCTTGGTGGAGATGAAGGAGCGCCCCAGCTTCATCTGTCACTCCAGCGCTGCTGCGCGAAGCTGCCGGCGCCGGGTTATGTCCTTGAGACGCAGATCGGTGCCATCTGGGCAAAATGCCACAAGATCCCTGGAGACCAGGGAGTTCTGCGCCACATCCAGAGCCTCACAGAGCATCCAGAGCCTCCTGGAGCGCCGAGCACGCTGCGATCAACGACCATTAACTGCTCTGTGGCTGGGGCGAAGCAGGGGAGGCACGGGAGGCTGGGCAGGGAGCGGGGGGCTGGCACTGTTAACCCCACACCGGGGTCCCTCTGAAGTGGCACGAGGGTCCGGCACGGGGGTGCCCATGGGAGTGATCCCAGCCCCTGCAGCTCCTGACAGAGCTGGACCTGAAACTGAAATTGTTCCATTTCTTGTGCCAGACACCCACCCCGGCCACCTTCATGTGGGACCAAGATCACTTTTAAAATCAGGCTTCAAGCACCTCTTACCTCTTCCTCTCTGCTCCCAAGATCCCTGGTTACATTTTCCTGGGCATGATTGGCCAATTCTTCCATCACCTACATGGAAATACAGCACAAGTGCACTCAGCTGGAGTATGGTGGGTCTCTCCTTTCTCTGCAGCTAGTGGGGCAGCTGGAGGGGCTCTTGGGAGTGCAGAGCACCTGGCCCCACCGGCTGCCCCCAGCCTCAGACACATGGACCCCATTGCCACTGGTGTCCAAGGCCAGGTTAGATGGGGCTTGGAGCAACCTGGGATAGCGGAAGGTGTCCCTGCCCGTGGCAGGGAACGGGATGGTCTGTGAGGTTCCTTCCAACCTAAATCACTTTGTGATTCTCTGATCCCCTGCCTACCCAGGCCCTACAAGAATTAGCAATGCTAATGGAATGGATTTCACAGAATCTCCCTAAATTAGAAAGGTTTAGAAGCCAAGCAGTTTTGCACTTAACCTCGAGAGAGGCTCTGAGGTGGAGGTTCCTTTTCCCTCGCTCAGCACTTTACATCCCAACGTCACGTGTTAAGACAGAAGAAGTGACATGTTGAGATCTCACTGGATGGACAGGGACACGCCAGACACAGACCCAGGTCCTGGCAGCACCAGCACAGGACTGCTGGGCATGGGCACCCCTCTCCTGCCTCCTCAGAAAAGGCTGCACACTGTGTCCGTTTGTCCATCCAGGACCCCCATTCCCACTGCCCCACATCTCTCCCGGTGTCAGTGACCTCTTGGAGTTGGGCACATGGAGGATCCAGTGCATCTAATTAAAATGTACATCCAGTTAATCACTGATAATCATGCRTTTCCCTCTCAGTACAGGCTCCAGCCAAGCTTATGCTGATGACAGCAAAGCAAAACGCTTTGTTTCCAGTAGTTTTTTAAAATGAAAAAGCTTAATTTGTCTTAACATGACACCAACAGGCAACACAGCATTCCCGGGCTCCAGCCCGCGCTCCCACCACCCCTGCAGTCACAGATCGTGAGATTCAATTATCTGGCAGAACATGTCCCAGAGGCATCCAGATAATTGCAAACATAAGTACAAAATCTGCCACTAATTATTAAAGAAATACCAAATAAGGAAATCAAGTGATGGAAAAGTTGCTGCTGGTGCAGAGACCACCCCCACGTGCTGGAAGGGCAGCGTGTCCCAGAGGTGTCCCTGTTCTGATGGGACCCTCAAACCCTTCTGGGCTGGGGGAGAGGCACCAGAACAGCCCCAAGCCCAGCCCCGGCCCTGGCCTTCCAAACAAAGGCTTTTCCATCACCTAACACAGTGCCACGGGCTGAGCACCCCCAGCTCTCCCAGTCTGTGCCCATAGGATTTGACTGTGGTTTAAAAAAGAAAAAAAGAAAACAAATGAACAAGAAGCAACTCCACAGGTGGATTTGGAATGAGGATTCTCTTCTCCCCACTTTTCCAATCTCACCCGTTCATCCTGCCCATGATTCAGATGCCCTTTGGGTCTGTTCTCCCTTCACCTCACAAACTCCTCGAGGAACTGGGCTCTGCCTGGCTGCAGGACGGTCACAGCCGAGCCCTTCAGCCCTGCCAGGCTCCCACAGGTGAAGCTGGAGGTGTATTTGGAAACAGCCCAGAGCTCCCGTTTCCCTCCCCGCCGCCGGGAGGGCCATCCCCTGGCACGGAGCGCGCTCCCGGCCGGGGCAGGAGGATGCTCTGAGCGATGATGCTCCACACGCTGCCGCGCCAAGGGGCTTGGAAGGCAGCCCATGTTTGAGGGCTCCTAAAGGGAAAGCAGCTTCTCCCTGACAGCGTTTTGGCAAAAACAGTGTTATTTAAACACAACAGTTTATTCAGTCAAAGTAAATAATAATTAAATAAACCCAATTAAAATCAGGAATGCTCCAAAATATTCTCAGAAGCGTCTGAACTCTTAATTCCGGTCCTTGTGGGAGGAGCACGGGCTCGTTTTAGGCTGGAGGGCTCGGAACATGGCCAGTGACCACCAGGCACTGGGGCAGGGAATGGGGCGCTCGTGGGAGTGCCAGAGGGTGGGGGCTGTGGATGGCATGGGACGGGATGGGGGTGCCTCTGCATCCTCCCCACCTTGGAGCTGCTGCTGTCAGCCCAGTTCAGCTGCCCAGTGCGGTTTGCTCCTGGTCCTCAGGGACAGCTAAGCAGCCTGAGTGCTGCAGCCCAGCCCTGGCTCCTGGCTTGTGGGCTACCCCACCCCACGGGGCAGAGCAGGAGCTGCCCTTGTCAGCCACCCCGGCCCCATGCCCTGGGTTAGAAGCAGCTGGGGTAGATGTATAGGACAAACAGCCAGGGAGGGATCCCCAAATCTGCTGATTCTGGACCTGAGTGTATTCACTCCCACCAGGCTGCAGGGGACACATGAGAGCATCCCAGCCTGCAGGCATGGCTCACCAGCACGATGTGTGTCAAATAGGACTTAATTATATCTCCACGGTGACTTTCCCCCCATGTCCTCATTTCCCTGCATCCTTAAAGCAACGTGGAGTGTCTTCATCTGCGGCACAGAGCATTCCATTAGCTCAGGCCTCCCGCGCTGGGCAAGCCTCTCTCCTTCCATCAGCATAATCACAATAATGATAAAACCAGTGAAAATATGCTCTCTTTTGAGAGTACCCTTAGGCAGCCCAGGATTCCGGAGAGTTGCCAGGTGCCCTCAGTGCAGGGCTGCGGGCAGGGAGTTCCCACCTTGGTCTCTGCTTCGGTTCTCAGCTGGCAGAGCATTGCTGAAGGCCGCTGGCTGGGGAACCACAAATGTCACCCACGTTTGCATACATCTTTATTTGTTTTCCTGTGAAAACATCACGATGTGTCTGTGCTGCTGGCAACGCACAAAACTACAGAAAACAAAACAAAACAAAACAAAACAAAATCCCCTCTCTGGCAGCTCCCACCTCAAGGAGCTGGGGGCGACGCCAAGGGTGCTGGGGCAGGGCTGACCTGCGCGGTCGCTCAGGTGAGCACCAAGGGCGTGGGCTGAGCCCAGCAGCCCCGGAGCGGCCGGTGCCGCTCTGCACGGTCATCGCTCAGTCCTTGCTGGCCTCGTGTCACCAACCCAGCGCCAGCGAGCCCGACAAATAACTGTTTGCAGCTGTCATTAGCTGAAAACAAGGCGAATCTGCATATGCTTAGTCTTAATTAGGCAGCTTGGCAAAGAGCCCTCGCCCGCGGCTACCAAACAGCCATTTCGCTCACAAAGGGTGACAGCAGCCCTGGCGTATGCACACGCACACACACACACAGACACAGTGGATGGACAAACACCTGCGAAGCCTCATCCTGTCCCGGCCCCATGGAGGGTGATGGGGCGGAGGGTGCCTGGCCGGAGCCGCCCCATCCACATCCCCAGCCTGGGACGCACGACAGCGGAGCTGATAGAAATGAAACAGAGGAATTTCGCCCCTCAATGCACCATTGCTAATTATTCAACTCTCGTTTACCGGCTTAAAGGCGTTGGCAGACCTCGCGGGGCATTTCCATGGAGGATGAGGAGGAGGAGAGCCCGTGTGGAGGGACCCGCCCGGGCGGGCGCTGGCAGCAGCCTGACGCGGGAGCGGCGCTGGATTAGAGCTTGGAATTTGCGAGCGAAGCCCTGGCTCCGTGGGAAGGAAAAGCGGGTCACGGGCTCGTTGGTCCCCCGTGCCCGGCGCTGACTCAGCCCGGGAGCGGGGCAGCACCGTGCCAGGCCTGCCCGGCGCTCGGCAAACGCAGCCTCGGAGCCCGGCCCGTCCTCCGTACAGCATCCTCCTCCTCATCGCCATCCTCCTCCTCCAAACCCCTCCTGGTGCCGCCGCTGCCCGGAGGAGCCCGACACGGCCCAGCGGGGCGTTGCTCCACCGTGCTGGGCACCAATACAGCCGGGACGGGTCTGGGAAGGTGCCTCCACTCGCCACGGAGCCAGGACCGTCCACAAGGGCGTGCGGTTCACTCGGCACCCGCAGTGCCGGCAGGCCGGGCCACTGGGGCCCGTGTAGCCCCGGGGATGGGCTGCAAGTAAATGCTTGGAGAGTCACCAAATCTTTGGCAGAAGCAGCCCCAAAGGCAGACTTTGGACAAAGCCATTCCATTATTCATAACCTGATCCCCCCTGGACATGGCAGTGCCAAGTGCCTGCGCTGCCTTTGCAGTGCCTGATTCTAAGCTTTATCAATTTACAGCATATTCTGCACAGAAGGGAATTAAAATAAGGCTGGGAATCATCAAAACATTTCACTTTTAATTGAAATTGACTCCGAGATTATACAACAGGGAGGCCAAATGAAAGACATTGACACCCAAGAACACTACTCTACCTGCTGTCCTTAGGCACACACTGGCGTGTGGCTCCAGGCTGCGGCACAGCGCAGTGACACCACGAAGCCTCTTCAACACCTCAACAGGTTGAACTGGGCATTAGGACAGACTTCAACAACAGTTTTCCAGCACAAGGTTATATAAAAATACATATTACTGGGTTTATGGAGCTATTCCATTAAAAAAGTTCATAATTCGATTTCCGTGCAAGTTTACCCATTAATTTGAATCCCAATAATAAAGCACTTAACACATGCCAGCTCAAGTAAGAATCCCGTTTCCCTGATTCCTGAATTTTCAATTTCATTAGGCCAAAGCATGCACACAGAAGTACAAAATCAACCCTGTTTTCCAGCCTCATCCCCACGAGCACAGATTGTGCCAAGGGAGACTCTGAGGGAGCTTTTCCTGTGCTGCCCCCCTGCCCTACACCCAGCAAATCCCAGCCAAGCACTGTAACACCATCACTCACCTGTGCTTTTCTGTTCTGGAAAGCAAAAATGGGAGCAGATGAATTGGAAACCTGCTTTTTTCCTGGGCAGAAAACACCTGGAATCCACTGGGAAGGCCTGACATGAAAAGGCATGAAGTCCTGGGGGTGAAATGCAGCAGTGATCCTGGTATGCTCATTTTACCTCTCAGGATGCTCTGTCTCTGACCCAATCCGATGTGCTGGGTCACCCCCAAGGAGAACCAGGATAAATGTCCCTGTTTTACCATTTCTGTGCTGCTCAGCCCTCCGGATGGCACCTCTGCACAGTGACACTTCCTGCCAGCAGGAAATGCTGCTTTCATGTACAGCCCTTCCACACCAAACTCTGGGCAAACCCCATGGCCAGGGGCTGTCACTGCTCAGTGCAGTGGTCACCGCGATATCGGGCCCTTAATGACACCCATTCCCCCGTGCCGGCTTTGATGGCTGAACAACATCCCCACTGCCACCTCTTTGTTAAAATTACATCTTAAAACTATCCAGCTAATAATTTCCATTTTCTGTCTCTCCTGTCACTGCTCAGAGCAGGATCCTGCCTTTCCAGGCTTTCCTGTCCTGCCCTTCTTAGCCCCTCATGCCACAGAGGGGTCAGGGCTGTCAGGTGCCACCCCCTATCCAACACGGACCCAAAAGTTCTGTTTAACACACCAACACCTGGTGAGCAGCATCGGGACAGAAAATACAATTACAGGGAACTTAACCCCTGTGTACAAATGTGTGTTGGCAAATTCTGGACTGGAAGGGACTTAATGACCACCCAGTTCCAACCCCAATGGACAACAGCTTTCTGAACACAGTGGAACAAATCAGCCATGTGACAGCTTTGTGTCTAATGGTACCTTAAGCAGTCAGTGCCAGCTCTAAGAAGGGATTCAGCTTTGGGGGCATATCCCATTCCACCCTACAAACCCCTGGCGCCTTGGCACAYGGAGCAGCACACCTCCCCCAGCACCTCCCCACCCTCCACCACRGCAGATCTTGTCAGTCTTTCCAAAATTAAACCCCTTTGTAAGTTATTTTTCCCACACAATAGTTCCCRGCAAGCTTTTTCTCTGGCACTACTGTTAGAATCCTGGAACAATTTGGGTTGGAAGGACCTTAAAGCCCAGCCTGTGCCACCCCCCTGCTACAGGTAGGGAACACTTCCATTAGACCAGGCCTGTCCAACCTGGCCTTGAACACTTCCAGGGATGGGAAGGGTTGGGATGCTCCATGCTCATGTGCAACTCCCACTGGAAATCTCACATTGGGTCATTTACTGAAAACTTTTTTATTGTAATCAAAAAGTGACATAACAGGGCTGTAATGTATTCTGCATTTAATCCGCCGGTATTTGGTAACTGGTACCAGCTGCTTCTGCCAGGCAATTAAAAAAAACCCAAATGTGAAAATCTTCACAGTACAGTAAACTCCACCCAAACTAATTAACGGTGGTTAAAAAGAAGATGCCCCAGCAAACCCTTTCATGTTACATGGTCACAACTCACAATTCTGTACAAAATGTTCACTTTTATAAAGCTCTGATGTAAAAATCAAATAATCAAGCAGCAATATTTTAAGTGCAGCACAGGGTCTTTCATGTCATTATTTACAACGCTTGAAGTCGTTTACATTTTAACAAAATTCATACAGATGACTTAGTAATTAAGTCATTTTTTCATTATCTGTCGGTTTATGTTGTGACAGATTTCACTTTTTGGTCGTCTTTCTCTTTATCTTTGCTTTTCTTCGATTTTTTCTTCTTGTGTTTGTGTTTTTGGCTCTTTTCCAATTCTGGTTCATTTCCCATGTGTTTCTTATGCTTCTTGTGTTTCTTGTGCTTCTTGTGCTTCTTCTTCTCTTTCTTCTTCTTCTTTTTCTTGCTGTCCTGACTCTCCCCTGAGCTGGCACTGCTGCTGTGGCTCCGTGTCTGGCTCTCGGAGGGGCTGTGGCTGCGGCTGCGGCTGACGCTGGGGCTGCTCTGGCTCTGGCTCCTGCCCACCTCCGGCTGCTCGGCAGGAGCCGGGGCCGCCGCCTCCTCTTTCGCCTTATCCACAGCCTTGTCCTTCGCTTCTTTGGGCGTTTTCCCCGCAGCCTCCTCGTCCTTTGCAGACACGTTGCTCTCGCTGTCGCTCTCGTTGTAGTCTGGCACGAAGGCGGCCTCGTCGGTCTCGCGGGTGAGGTCGGACGAGAGGCGCGCGGCGCTGCTCACCGGCGGCTTTGGCTTTGCTGCGCCTTTATCGCTCTGGCCCACCACGTTCTCCTTCTCAGCTTTAACTTCTGGCGAGTCCTGTTTCACAGGTGGTTTGGTCGCACCTGGCTCTTTCTCCTTATTGCTCTTGACTTCTGGTACATGCTTCTCTTTCTCCTTCTCCTTCTCTTTGCCCGGATTTTTCTCTGGAGGTTTGTGTTCCTCCACAGGGCGCTTGGAGTCGTGCGCAGCTTTGTGCTCCACGGGTTTGCGCTCCCGCGGGGGGCTGTAGCTGCTCCGCTTGGCGTCTGCAGGGCCCTTTTTGGGCGGCTCCACACGCTCCTCTCTCGGTTTGCTCTTCTGCACTGCTGTGGAGTCTCTGTTCCGGGATGGAGAGTCTTTCCTCCGTGCTGATTCACTCTTCTCATCCCTGCGCTTGGAACTCGAATGCTCCCTGCTGCCATCATGGTCAGACTTCTTGTCTCGATTGGGAGTGAAGTCCTTTGCAGCGGAGCCACGGCCACTATCATGTTTCTCTGAAGATCTGCCATCTTTGGAAGATTGAGAAATAGTTTTTCCATTTCCTTGTTCAGCTGCACGTTCCAAGTGCTCTTTTTCTGGCTGAACACTGCTCTTCCTCTTCTCAGAAGTGTCCTTATCTGACAAAGAATGATCCCGGTCTTTGGTTTTGCCTTTTTCACTCRACACGGAACTTTTTGAACCCTTGGCATCGTGCTGGGCGCTTTCATAACTCGCCTCTTTTGCAGCTTTCTGTATTTTCTCCAGAGACTCCATCTCCTTTTCAGTGTGTTTGAGGGGGTTTGGTGCCTTTGCACTCACGGGTTTGATAACACTGGTGGGTTTTCCTACAATTGGGGGCACCTGGGTGGTGGATTTGATGTCTTCCTCTTCAGACTCAAAGTCATCTTTATCCCACTTGGACTGAGGGACCTGGATCATGATAATGACATCCTCAGCAGGGGCTGTTATGTCGTTGTTATACTCCTCCAGGGTCTTAATGACAGTTCGTTTGGTGTCTGGCTTCTCCTCAGGCTTCCTGACGGGGCTGCCCCCAGTGGAACTCGTGCTGGGAGGAAAAACATGGACATTAGTAAGAGGATTCACACACAGCCAGCTTTGGGAACATTTTATAAACTGACTTGTGTTTCAATTCTAAATTCTCAGCATTTTTCCCAAAGATGTTCAATTAAGGGAACAGACAAGAGAAAGGCTGAGTCCACTAGCTGAGATTATGAGCAATCAATTAATTTAGTATCTTGCTACTATACATTTAATTAACAAAGACACAAGATTATCAGATTGGGGACTGTCTGATCTGGTAATTCCTTCATGTCCTATTTCTCCCAATAGCAGACAAATTAGATATCCATTCTTGTTTCAACATGAAAGCAAGCAATTATGGAGAGGTACAGACAGACAAAGTTTTATCTTCATGCCCCAGTGTTCTTCTTTAGAAAAATGGACATTTTAAAATTTTTTTAGATTACCAAGACACTATCTTAATTCTCTGACAAATGCCTTACATATTTTGCGTTTGCATCACCAATGAACTAACCATACCAGCTTCCGATGCAGTACAAACTGCTTGTTTTCTTTAACAACATTTGAGTCTGACCCAAGTACAGTTTCACAGGGAAAACCACAGATTATTCCCTTGTTTAGCATGGATTTAGCTGTTTCTTTCATTAAGCACCATAAAGAATTCTACACTTTTTTGGAGAGGGAGAGGAGGAAAGAAAGAAAAGGAAAAGAACTGCTGAGGTACCTGGTGTAATCCACAAGAGTTGAGCTAGCGCCATCAGCTGCTGTCACTTTCCTTCTCGCTTTTCCCTTTGCCTTTTCTGCTTTAACTTTGCTGCTGCTGGGCTCTGGTTTCTCCACAGCTTCTTTTCCAGGTGGCACATTTTCTCCGCTCACAATCTTTTTTCCAGTTTCTCGGTTAAGTTTAATCTTTTTGGACGGGTTGTTAAGAAAAGCAGCTTTATCCTTTTCTGGTGTTCGCTCTCCTTTCTCCCCCTCGGGCTCAGCCTTCCCCTTGGGTGATGTTTTTGATTCTGCACTTTCGGGTTTAGAGGCCTTTGTGGAAGCAGCTTCGTGTTCTTTATCAACCTTTTCCTCTGCTTTTCTTTTCCTTTTCTCAGGTTTGGCATCGGAAAGTTTGCTTTTCTCAGCAGGTTTTTTTGACTTATCCTCCTTGCTGGAGGACTTCTCTGCCTTGGCTTCTTTAGGATGCTCTTTCTTTGCCTTCTCCTCCTTGGCTGGTCTGGTTTCTGGGTGATCCTTTGTCACTTTGGGGTGAGCCTTCCTTGGAGTACCAAGAGCCTTCTCATCCTTCTGAGAGGCGGAGGTTTTAACACTGTCTGTCTTTGGCAGCTCCTCCTTCACCTTTTTCACGGGAGGTTCCGTTCGAGGAGATTTTTCGCGATCAGGGTCCACCTTCTCCTGGGAAGCTTTAGCTGGTTTTGCTACGTTGTCTTTCTTCGGAGCAGCTGCCACTTCTACTTTCCGCTTTGTCTTCTCAATCTTTGCTTTTGGCTTATCCTTCTCTTTTTTTTCCTTTTCAGACACTGGTTTGAAAGCAATGGAATCTGCTTCCATGGGTTCATCCCTTACAGGGGTGGCATCATCCCTGCTTGGTAGCATGAACAGAGAGTCTGTTTTAACCTCTTCTGTTGGAACTGGCTCTCTTGGTTTTCTTGCCCCTTCTAACAGCTCAACATTGGGAAATCCTTCATTCTCATCCCCTTTTCTTCTCTTCCGGTGTTTTTTATGTTTATTTCCTTTGCCATCTCCCAGTGGATTTTCCACCTCCTTCTCTTTTGATTTTGTAGGATCTTTGATGCCGTGGCTCTCTCTCCCAGGCTTTTCAGGGTAGTTTCCAGCTATGTTACGATTCCTGTGGCTCTGCCCAGCGGGATACTCCTCCCTCCGTCCCCGAGCATACGGTGAATTCTCTCGTCTGGTCCCAGGCGGGCCAAACCTTTCTGGAGAGAAGTTCTCTCTGTTCACCGGAGGCCGTGGCTGAGCGCCCACGGCATAGCCCTTGTAAAACTTCTCGTACCACTCTCTGTAGTTCCTCTCCCACTCTCTGTACCTCTCCTTCTCAAAGGGGTCTCTGAAGTCCACCGAGCGGCCATAGTAAGCCTTCATGTCGTACGGGGGGACCTCTCTGTAGCGGTTGAAGTACTCGCGCTCCGCCTCCCCCTGCGGGACTGTCCGTTTGGTGGGGGACTGGCCTCTGAACACTGGAGACCTGGACCGGGAGTGGTAGCGCCTGTACGGGGGCGAGCGCGAGCGGGACCGGTGGTAACCGTGGGACCGGGAGCGGGAGCGGTAGTTCCGACTCTTCCCTTTGCCTCGTCTTTGATATGGCGGCGACCGCGAGTAGGAGCGGGAGTGGGAGCGGCTAAAGGAGCGCGAGTAGGAGCGGGAGCGCGACGAACCTGAGCGTGACTTGGAGTAGGTGTATGAGCTTCTAGAGTAAGATGAAGCACTATAGGGAGACTTGGACCTTAAAAAAACACAACACAAAAAAAAAAAAAAAGAAAAAAGAAGTTAATTCCAAACAGTCATTCTCCCCAGTTCTTTTCCTCCCACATTTATTTTTTCTTTCCTCTCCACATGCTTATGTCAAAGCTTCTTTCAGCTGCTGACATAAAGCTACTGCAAATTGAAGAACTTGATAACATGTAAAAGTATCTGCTCACAAGACAGAACAGCTGCTGCTTTGTTAGTGTCAGAACACACAGAAGGGTCAGTCTACTTCCACTCACTCGAGCTACCAGAGCTACGGATGGATTTCAGGTGGTTACACTGGCCTCTACTGGTACGGGAACACACACATTTGTCACTACTCAGCAACACATGCAGTGCAAATCATTTTTGTTGCAGTAAGATGCAAAAAGAGCAAGTCTGGGTGGCTACAGTGCAGAATCAAACATTGAGAGAACACCACTTAGCCTGAAGACAGCAAAGCCCACTATTAAAATGCCAGCTCAGTCTAGTTAACTTCACCCTTTTTGGGGAATTTGGACAGGATGCACAATCCTAGTACTGCAAAGGACCTACAGACAGGCCTGTGGAATCCACACTGCCAGGCAGGTGTCCCAGCAAAGTCCTGCACATCCTTCCAGCTCTAACCAAGGCAAGTGACCGCATTGCAAGAAAAGTCCTATCTAAAAACTTCTAACTTCAGCCTCTAGTCACATGCCCCAGTGCCATGACTCTGGGAAAGCTCCTGACAGCATCGCTAACAGCTACTCAGACTCCTGCACAAGGGGTTTTTGGGGACAGAAAACAGCAGCTACACTCAGGTTTTTCTTCACCAGTTTTTCTTTTACTATTTTTTAAAGAAACAATGCACGTGATTCTGCATATGTTCATTAGCATCATTCCTCTTTTCCAAGACCCTCACCAACTTCAGAATTCCTTACAAACAAGTCTGAGCTTTTAATTCCCAAGAAAAATTTAACAATGACAACAAAGAAGCAAAAGCCCCCAGTGTGAACCTGGACTGCAAACATCTCATGTATCCACACGAGATAGACAAGAGCAGAAATGAGAACGATTTCTCTCACCGWTCTCCTCCAAAGGGCTTGGAGGGGCTGGTTGCAATCAGAATAGGGAGACACTGAAAATCCAGCCCTTACAAGTATTCTGTCCCTGGCCTCCTCAGGCTGTCAGGCAGTGAAGGACGTCACTGCAGAGACACCTTAGCAAGAGAGACCCTTAACGCTCCTTAGCACCTGCTGCCCAATGCTAATTCAGTCACCTGCAATCTCTGCCACACTGGAGCCAATAACCTGCGTATGACACTCCTGTCACTGCTCATCTCTCAATCATCCAATCCATCTAACGACAGGGAGGTGGAGTGGAACTCCTCCTGATTCCTCTAGACAATCTGCTTCTCCATTACGGACATGTAAAGCAGTTACCTGGAAAACGAACGCCTACGCTCCTTTTGAATCTTTTTATATTCCATCAATTCCTTAGCAAAATCATTTGTAAACTCATCAAGTTTGGACTTTTTCTTTTCCCTGTTAAAATAAGTTTGACCTTTATTACAATTATAGTTTGACCTTTATTACAAAAGACATCAAGAAACAAAACATGGCCAATATGAGAAAATGTTTACTGCATGCAATGCAAAAGGTGAACATCCTATTTAAGCAAAAACAGTTCCTACAAGTTTTAGGAAAAGTTCTAGAATTACATTTGTCTTGGTTTAGCTTTGCATATTTACCATCTGCAACGAAAAAGTATACTGGAAGAAACACTATGTCACTTTTGCTTAGGTCAGATGCACTTTAGCGTAACTGCAGTCCAATACGCTCCCCCGACACAGACATGAAAACAAGGCAACGTTAGTGAGCCAAATACTTACTCCTCTTTAAGCCTCCGTTGCTCTCTGTAAAACTCCTCCCTAGAGAGAGGAGGTGCTTGTGTCGTTGGGATGGTGTTTGAATGAGCCGCTGGCACTGCTGTTGGGACCCAAGCTGATGACATGTTTGCAGGAGCTGGGGGATATCCGGGAGGGGGGACAGTGTACCCAGCGGATGGAGGCTGCCCAGGTGGAAACTGAGGAGGAAACTGTGGTGGTGGTACCCCCGGAGGAAGAGGAAGTGCATGGGGTGGTGGAGGATACAAGGGAGGTGGAGGCACAGGCACAAAGACTGGTGCTGATGCTGGCAGTGATGGGGCCTGAGTCCTTTGGGCACGGTCACTGTGCGGGCGTCCTCGATTTGAACTTTAAAGAAACCCAAAAACACGTGTCACTGTTTGTCACAGCCTGTCCTGAGCGTACAGAGGAAAGCGAAGCGGCAGCACGGCGGGAGCACTCCTGGTTCTCACTGGTCTCCGGCTTTCTGTTCACTCGAGACTACACTCAGTCCTGGAGCCTCGTCCTTGCCTTGCACATCCTCGCCCCAGCAGCTCCCTCAGCCTTCTCTCCTTACACTCAGCTTTGGGACTGTGGGCGAGGCTGCCATGAGACCCCCAACTCCCACGAGCCAAGCACCCACTGCTCCTCTGCCCTTCCTGGACACACTTTGTGCTCTGCACTCCCGAGCTTCCAAGTGCTGTGCAGGGATTAACTCACCTCTCCTAAACTCTCCCACATGCGCTTCCTGCGCTCCTGCCTCATGATGTATTTGGCCTGCTCTTGTCCCTAAATTGTTTTTGTCTTGTTTACTGGATTCGAGATTTTAGATAATCTGGGGGATGGATCCTGGATTTTGTTTTGATTTATCTTTAAGATTTTATAAACACACTGACCCTTACAATCTGCCTGTAACAAATCTCTAACAAAAGAAGGACTAAAAACAGATAAACAGGCTCCTCTCTCCAGTCAGAAAAACCAGCTTGGCCCTTTGAGATCACTCAACTGCAGAAATACAAAACTGTCATCAAAATAACAGCCTCTAATTTTTCAATAATTTGCTCAATCAGTACTAAGTTGTTAAAGAAAGAATGTTGGAGGCTGATTTCTACTGGGAAATCAACTTCTTCAGTCCTATTCAGCCGGTAATCAAAAGAGTGCCTTTCCATCTGATCTTCTAATTACATTTAATTTTTATATGTAATTTTGGTTTCCTCAAAAAGTGTTCATTATTCAGAGTCTTCTTTTCAATTATGTACTGGAGTTTTATTTTTAAATAATCTTACTGTAAGCACAGGTCCCCTTTGTTAAAGCTAATTTAAATTAAGCCACTTGAAAATTAATTACCACTTGTATTCTCCACAACTATTATTCATTATAAATCAGCTATTGTCTAAGTGATGTGTTACAGACTAATTTAACAGGTTACAACTAGTAATACACTGAATTTCTGTTGGATACTTACAGTTCCCAGCCTGGCCTGCGAAGTGCACCAGCTCTCATTGGATGACCTGTTGCAACAGGGACAGGGAAAAAAAAATTCCCAGTAAGTTTATCTGAAGACAATTTTTTAGAAGAAATTTTAAAGGTCTAGTTCCTTACCAGTTGTGGGTATTGATTGTCCTTGAGGACCCAGAAGACTTGGTATCGCTGGTTGTCTCAGTACAGGAACCTGATAGCCCTTGGGATTAAATGCAAACAGTCACAAAATGATCTCTACTAGAACATAAGAATCATTGCATGTGTTGAAATAAAATTTACCTTTTCTTCCAACAAACTGCTGATTGACAAAGGGGAAGATTTGGAAAGCTCAGCAGCGGTCATCAGAGCAGGAGGCAAAACAGCATCGGCATCACTACAAAAACCACACATTTCTATTATTCAAACACTGCTTTGAAGTGAAATATAATATATATTTTGAAATACAAAGTCCAAGGTGAGAAAAGGCTGATTTCTCCAGATGAAAAAAATATTTTAAAATAATCTTCACCAGATTTACACCTGTGAAGTTGGCAGGCTTCAGGGGAAGCACTGCTGAGGAGTCTGTTTGGATATTGGCATTTAGAGAGGAAGCTCTCTGGAAAAATACTTGATTAAGTGGCACTTGAAAGGATGAAAATCCATAAAACCCATGCACTGAACCTCAGCTTTGGAAGATGCAAGAAGTCAAATTCCATTASAAAATGTTTCTGTGCTAGTTCAGAGGCTGCCTTAGTGGCTTCTCTGAATCATGATCCTTGTATTGATGGCACAGCTGAGCCTGGCAGCCCTCTGGACACAGTGGCTCTGTGCATCCAAGGCAGCAAGGTTAAAGGATATAATCCTAAACACTGGTACAGATTTTTGCATGAAAATATTATTTCCTCAGCACTAAGGAAATTAATGAGACACTAAGGTCTGATGGAACTAAATGGCTCCTCTAGGAATGGCTGGCCAAGTCAAATCAAAAACAGCGCCTCCTTCAGGGCAAACTTGTGCTGAATGACTGGCAAGGGAACCAAACAAAAATACTGCCAAGAAAAATCTTGCATGAGGTATTCATTCCACTTACCAAAGTGCCCTCATTCCAAGTGAAAACAAAACCCCAAGTTCCACAATGACCTGAAGCTGTCACTAATGATACATAAGGTGCTGGCTGGGAAGCTCAAGAAGCATCTAACTTAGGCACTTTTAAATTCATGTTGATCTCTGGATTTCCTTACCGAAAAGGTCCATCTGGCTTTTCCCCACGGAGAGAGAGGGACACTGCTGGAGGGAGATCAGAGACAACCACAGAAGACGGATTCACTGGCAGCCCAGCTGCCATGGACGGCCCAGGGCCCAGGGATGAGAGGGCAGAGCGGGAAGCCAGGGAGGCCAGCGGGATCATGAGCGGATCCTGCTGCCTGGCCATGGCTGGCCGGAGCAGTGGCTGCAGGTTGCGCGTTATGGTTTGCCGCATGAGGGGGGGCGGCGGTGGCGGGGGCGGCGGTGGCAGCTGCTGCTGCTGCTGCTGCTGTTGCTGCTGCTGCTGAATCTTACGGAGCCTTTTTGTGTAGCCCGTTTCATTTTTGAAGTTGTTCACAGCCTAGAGGTTGGAAAACATGTATGAAAAGTTTATTATCAACTTCAGCAGAAATCTGAACAAAAGTCTCCTTAGAGGAAAATCACTGTGTGCTCCTGTAAATGCTATTAATCCTAAACACAACCAACACAAAGCTATGAACACATCCCATTACACCCTGGTATCAATGACTGGTACCTCAGAGTGTCTGGATTTAAAGTACTTTGGTGTTAACACCCAATTTGAAAGTGAAGCCATCCCATTAAACAACGGTGTGTCCTGAATTTGCCAGATTGTCTCTAATGAGCTGTAGGCTTCAGTAAAAACAGATCATGTATTTGAAAAGTAAATTTAGCCTTGTTTAGTTCAGCCTTGCCCAAGGAGATCTAATTTAATATTTTTGTCCCTTTCAGCTCTTTACAAATAGATTTTTCTAACAGAGTTCAGGCTAAAGCCACCACATTACCTGGCGCAGAAACTTGTTGGCGATTAAAGCATCGGGAGAAACATCTGTCTGATGGCAGGTGGGGCATGTGTGTTCCTCAGACTCCAGCAGTGCTGTTCTAATACCTAGGAATAATTAGAATATCAAAATAGTTTTTAGCCAAACTAAGGAAACTTTTGGGGTTCTCATTAATTATAAAAACAAGCACATGATTAATGGGGAAATATGGTCTTGAAGGGAGAGTATGACGCTATGGACAAAATAAATGCATTCGATGTCTAATACTGTAACCACCTGCACTAATACAGACTCTCCTCATCCTCTTCCTTCTGCAGGTAAAGAGGATTTAACTGCATACCTAAGAAGGAAAAAAAGCTTTCTGCCTTTTTTTCACTCTCTACACGAGAAGTCTTTCCCCGTCCAGGACACACTGAAGTATTCAATAGAACTAACACAGCAATTTTCTTATCTCCTATTTTTGCTCTCAGAAGATCAAATTTGGTGTTTGGAATTAACAAACCTGGCAGTAACACTTACATTCATCACAGTAACTGTTTCCACAGCAGGGAATAACAACCGCATCTGTCATTATATCCTTACAAATGAGACACAACAGCTCATCTGGAATAGGATCATCTTCTTCTGAGGAGGAGGATGGCTCCTCGGGTAGGAAGGGAGGCTTCTCCTTCTTTCCTATAGCATAAGCTTCCCTGGAGGTAGGGTGGGGAAAGAAAAAAAAAAAAAGTTAAACTCTTCCAAGCTTTGGATTTTATCACAGAAAGATAACATTTGGAATTCTTCTCTCTCTCCATTGGCCTTCTTAAACACAGTTGTTTAGTTTKAATTACTTTTCTATAGCCCTAACACAAGCAGAGAGAAGGAGGAATTCTCCTGCTGAACTATCCTGTTCATTGGATCAACTAAGAAAGCAATTCAGACTCGAAAAATATTTCACAGCTCATATCAGGTGAAATGAATCCTAGCTCTCCTTCGCCAGAGGCTAAATGTAAATTGGAGGCTCAGGATAAAGCTGGTCTCCCAGTAATTACATTTTCTAAATGAAAGAAGTCTGTTACAGCTTCCACAAAAGGACAGCCAGGAGAGAAAACCAGAAGGGCTACCAAGTGTGTTTTAGAACAGCCACTGTTCTCAGCACACATAAGTGTTTTCTCAGTTTATAGCAACAGGAAAACTTGAGCCTGTTTCACGTGTGAGATCTGATCAAAATCTGAGGGAGGGAATCACAGTCCAACAGCTGCTTTGTTACATTTTACACGAAGCCTTCAAAACACAAACCCGAAGCAAAACGAGAAACCAGAGAGAACGATCCCAGCTAGAAACCCAGCTGAAATGTTCTGCAGAAATGGAGTCCCAGCACACCCCACATTTAAGCAGCTCGCAAGGGCATGAGCAGCAGGGTCCCCTATTTTAATATTAGGCAGCAGCATGGATTTTAAAGCTGCGATACAGTGACAGTGCTTCCTCCCCATAATTCCAGATGCTGGCCAACGTGGCTGCACTGCCACTCGCCCACTCCTGCCTGGCTTCTCTCACTCCTGGATCAGTCCAAGCAATCCCATACTTACGCATCTATGGTTGGAATTGCATATTTCCCAGTGTTGGTCAGCATGGCACCCTTTGTGTTGGGGTCCTTCACCTCCATCATAAAACTTCTTGGAATTCCTGTGCTTTTTTTAATTCTGGGAACAGACTCGAAATTTTTGTCCTGTTAAGAAAGGTAGACATATCTCAAGGCCCACATTGAAAATGAGATTTCAATGACCATTTTAAGCACAAAAGCCTTTAACCCTCTCCTCTTACCTAGCGCAAGGGTTGTTGGACTAAACTACTCTTTTCCCTAAATGAATGCAGCCAGGATATTCCAGAGGCCAGAGCAATGTTTTGAACTCATTGACACTCTCTGGCTTAACTACAGATTCCTTAAGGGTGAAGTCCCCCAAACCTGCTCCTCCTCCAAAGGGCAGTTCAGAGGGAGCTGCATTCAGGGCTTGGAGAAACTTATTTTGAGATAAATCAAACTATACACAGGGGTTCACAGTGAAAGATCTATGCGAATATTTAGCACCTGTGACCTAGCAAAAAGAAAATTTTACATTTATAATTCCAGTTTTTTCTTGAATCCAAAGGGGTTTGCAACACTGCCATGTAACCTCTGTATTTCACATCAAAAGAAACAATTCTTACTGTGAGTATTCATGTGTTTGTTATGTAACTCTCCAGGTAAAAATTAAAAACTGATCAAGCCCCCAAGTCCCCCATATCTTACCCCGTTTGTTGGACAGTTCTTTATGTAGTGCCCAGGTTTGCCACAGCGAAAACAGGTGTACGAGGGTGGAGGTGGCCCCACAGGTTTCTTCATGTAACTACAAGTTTTTGGGGGAAAAAAGAAAAAGATGCATGTGTCTCTTGTTTAAAACAAATCATCTCTACAATTTTTACATCAACTTCAAAGAACAAGTTTCACATTAGCAACACTTACTTGACTGGATCATATTCATGGCCAGACTGTGTCATCATAGCTTTTATTTTATCCTCCTCGGAAGCATTGGCTTCAGCCAGATTGGCAGTCTGTGCAACAGGTAATTATTTGACACACACATTAGAAACACATTTAAGCCCACACAGCCCAAGACAACACCACTCATCCAATCCTGTAAAGAGCAGCACTACACTAGCTGAGCTTGCATGAGAGCAGCTGCTTATTCCAAACAGATTTGTGTTGAAGATGGTCTGGGGAGTCCTTACGCCATGACATGATGTTTATGTGCCTGAGAACCTACTAGAAAAGAGCACTCTTGGGCACTCAAACCTTAGGCTCTGTTTGTACCTTACAGCAAGACTTGTGTAACCAATCCAATTTCCTTCAGAGGACTGAAGCTAGGTGTAGATAAACCACAATATCCAGTATTTTTACACTGATTTTTAAGCTCCAGACTACATGCAGGAGAAGCTCTCCACTGGACATAGAATTAAAATGGATACAACCAGCATTATTTACATTTTGCAGTATTAAAAGGACACAGAACTGCAGAGGTGGGGCAGTTAGGTTTGCTTGCTGAAACTCAGCTTTAGACACAGAAGTGTTAAAAGGACTCAAGCCTTTTACAATCCCTCAGCAAGGCAAAAGATTCTTTTCAGCAGAAATTTGTCCATCAGGAGCTGCAGGCAGTCCAAACTGCACTTTCCCCCCACTAACTTCTTCYTGTGAAGTGAACACAAGCTACAGTTTTTTCCAGTTGACTGTATCCTTTTAACCCACAAATTGTAATGTAAACCTTCTGCACAACTAAATCTTCAAATTACTGAAGCCAGCTGATTTTTAAGTCATATTTGTTCAAATGTTTTTTATTACACACTAGTCCAGATACAAGCAGGGTCTAAGGGAGTGACTGTCTATGACTTGGGCCTTCAAGCACCTATCACTCAGCTCAAGCACTCATGGTTTGGTTTTGTATGCATTCATTCACAAAAGCAACCAGCTAGTTTCAACATTTTATTAAATGGTTGTTTCATATACAGAGTTTTTCTCCACAGTAACAGAATCCAGATCGCCAGCTATGAAATCATTTCCATTAACAGTTACAGACAGCTTTACAGATAATACTTGACTAATTTGTTTGAACCCAAACGGTTTACAAAACACATCCAAAAGCCGCAAAACATTAGTAGGAATAGACCAAAATTCAAATATGGCATTTCATACATAGTAATAATCACCAGAGAACTGTTAACACATTGCCTCCGTGCTGAGCCGGGCTGCACTAGAGCAGTTAGAGGGAGTAACAGTGCTGAGCTGCTTGGTGCCATCTTCCTGCATTTTTCTGAAATACTTAACTTCCCTCAAAAGCTTAAATGTGTATCCCCACCCCTTGGACAGCTTTGCACATTTTAGAGTAAAACTTCACATGAGGTTACAGACCCAAGGACACGTTTAGGGACAGCACTAATGGGGACCAATTGTTTCAGTGCCTACCTTCCAAACTGGAGAGAGAGAGAGATATAGATCTCTAAAATTTTTTTTTTGGCCAAATGTATACAATTTAATTTCTGTAATGAAGAGGGAAAAAGTTACCAGTGGGAAGAGATTTCTTTTTATTAGAAGTGAAGCCCAGCCTTTACTTTGAGGACAAAGAACTAGCTGCTCTGCCTCAGGCCCTGCCTACTCTACTGCCTGTAGCTTTAGGGACTGGTGGCTGAGCACTCGCCTGTCCACACAGTGCAGTCACTAGTGCTTTCCCAGACAAGTTACACATTGGTGAGCAAAAATGCAAGCAGTTCCCGAGCAAAACATGGCATTACAACAGTTTCAGAAGGTCACAGCTGCTCAGATGCCACACATACACATTGGTATATTCCTATAAACAATGAGGTACATTTACACAATTTACACAGTCTGCGTTCAAACAAATTAGATCGGGTTGTCCACTGTATAGATCCCACAATTTATGGAATTGTGCAGCATTCAGAGAATGGGTCTGTAACTGTGACTAGGGGTTCAAAAATAGCCATGCAATTGTCCATGGTACAGAACCGCTTCTCTTGTGGCTGGTCACACCCCCCTGGAATGTCCGTAACTTATAGCCAATTAAATTCTTCTGTACAAACTGGGTTAGTTTCCAACGCAAAATTAATGAAACGTATGAAAAACGGTAAAACAGCTTCTGAAGAGCTTCTTCTTTGTGTCTTGAGGATGAGTAATACTGCAACATTATGCTGAGGCTGATAAGGTACTCCCCTTCTATCTTCCCAAACTGGGAACTACTCTTTACAGGATAGTATCAAAATTACACACATTTTAAAGTTAAAATAAATACTTTAAGTTATTAAAAATTAAAGGGGGTTTCCAATTACAACAGTTATCCACCTATAGATCACAGTATCAATTTAAAAATAGGAAGCAAACACTTTTAAAAGTATTTGACAAGAATATATATATACCTTAGTAAGCTGGGCCAGAGAAATAGATGCAGAAGAGTCATCAATCTGTTCACAAAAAATTAAACACATATTCAAGTTCTACAGTCAAAACACAGCAATAGTTAACCTCTACTATAATCTGAATGTCTGCACTATATTCCCTGAGCGTCACCCAGAGGCAATCCCAACCCAGTGTAATTTGTACTTATTCAAAACAAAGTCCAAATCTATGATGGTTTAAGAGTATCTACGTGGTTATGAGAAAAAATTAAAATAACCAACCCCACTGGAGATGAACTTATTGCTCATAATATCTCAGAGAGGGAACCCTCTCAAAAGGGTAAGGAAGCTGTCGATTTTCAGCTAAAAAGGATTTAAAAACATATTTAATTGAGGAAGAAGTATCAGTAACAATCTAAGTGTAGTTTGTAAATGAATCAGTGAATGTCTCATTTCTAAACGCACACGGTGATGATTTTGTGAACCCAGAGCTGCCTGTCCACAAGAAGGCCAGGCCCAGCAGCTCCAGAACACACTCTGCCCCTCTTGTCAATACCCAAATAAACCCAAATAAAGCCAATCTAGAACAGCAGCCACGAAAGTAACCTGACACTTTGTCTGGAAAAAACCCAACTGCTTAAATAACTTACATAAAGGTGTTTATAGTGACAGAGTAGACTATAAAAATTGAGAAAACTGATTTCTTGTATGTTATTTGACCACAGGTCCTACTACCCAAATCAGTTTGGAAAGTGTGACAATTTAGATTATTCCTTGCAATCAGACCAAATCTGATCTTCAATAGCAGCCCAGTGCTAAATGAACAAAAGAAAGTGCAAAGCATATTCTTGATGATGAAAACATGAATTCAGAGCACAAGCCTGGAATTTCTGTCTCCATTTTTCTCCTCCCAGCTGCCTATGGAACAGTTTTCAGGAATGAAGTCCTCAGCTAGTAGCCAGAGAACTAGTGCTGAAGTGCAGTTTTGCCACAAGTAAAAAGGGTAACTTGATCTAGTTCCTTCTGTAGGATATTGAATTATATCATGCCATGAGTAGCACTTGAGCCAGCAAAACAGTACCAAAAAGACACTTGAATCACTGCTTATTACATCTAAATTGCTCAAAAATGTAGAATAAAATTTCACAATGTGAACGGAACACCTCTCCAAGAGGCCACTGAATAGGTCAGCAAAGAGATTAAGACCTTTCCTTAACACAGGGCTTGTCCTGTACTACATAATGTAGTGGAGGAATTCGAGGGAGCAGTTTTAGCAGACTGGGAAAAAAGTATCTTCATGCACAAGATGATTCCTCACACCAGTAAGTTGCTCCTTCTGTGTGTTTTCAGGAAAGCACATACAGCATTCCTGTATTACTGGCTAAAGAGCTCCTGAAAATGTGTCTTTGGAGAGGAACGCAGATCTAGACAAAAAGACCTTCATTCCACTGCAAGTCTTACCACAAGATTCACCTCTCCTTCTTTCCAGAACACTTTGTACCTAGTTCTGTTCCAAAGGAGGTCTGGACAAGCATTTTGAAGCTTCATGCTCCATATGCCACTCTTTTACATGTGGGAAAGCAGGCCAGTGTTCTCTCAGGGCAGGCACAGCTATAATTTTGTGGGCTTTCAGAAACAAACAAGAAATTAGGAAAGCTCTAGCGTTAAGTCGTCTAGTACTGACCAGGAACTGAAACACAACAGTTAATGAACTATTAATTCTTTCCTGTATTTTCTTAGGAAGCTGCTATTACACGGCCTGCAGGCAACACTCTAATTTCTTAAAGGAGGTGATTCTGAACAGTTACCAAAAGAAGCAAACAGATAACTAACGTACTCTTCAGTGCATTTGCCCATGCTCCTACATTTTTGCCTATTTTTTCCCTTTTAAATTTCTACTGAAGTATTTCCTGGCAGTCCCTCAAAACGGTCAAGTAGAAACAGTATCTCCACAAGCTTGTATGCAACCTTAAGATAACACTGCAAAAGAATTGTAAAAAAAACCCCAAAAAACAACTGAGAAAAAGCAACTCCCAAACCCTAAACTCAACAGCCAGCGTTTTAACTCCCATGTCATGCAGCAGACTGAACAGAAACTAACATGGAGCCAAGTAGGCAAGGGGACAGAGAAGAGGAGGAAAAGGCTGATCTCACTGCTGGAGTGCTACACTGAAATTACAGGGCTTTCCTAAAACCCCRGAGCTTGGCTACACTGAAAACTCACAGCCAGGAAGGCTCCCAGTTGTGTCTGACAGTGCTAAAGCATGGAGCACAGCTCGGCCCTTCTGCAGCCTCCACAGACAAAGCCCGGTTCAAGAGCCCAGAAGGTACCAAGACACTGACCCTAAAGCAGAGACGCCCCGTGCCCTGGCTTTGGCTGTGCCAAGAGCAGCACACATTGCCAGGTGTGGAATGACAGCTGGCAAAAGAGTGTGACAATGAAGAAATACTAAAAAGCAGCTTTCGTGCATCCTTTAAAAAAAAAAGTCTTAACTTTTTAACTTTGCAGCTTTACTGTCCATCAATAATTGACAAGATTCCTACTGATTTACTCCAACTACACCAAGACTCAGGTTCTGCTCTGAAATACATGCAGAAATATGTGTATTAAAAAAAAAAAAAAAGGCAAACAAACCCCCACACACCAAGACCTGAGCTATCTTTAAGAATAAACTATTTGTATCTCTAGCCTCTGAAGCTGCTGAGGTTGCAGGGCTTTTCCAGCAAGAGAGAGGGGGCCTGTACAGAGGGATGCAAGGCTTCCACCCTCCCAAACCAGGGACACACCAGGGAATGGCTTTGTTCTGCCCTTCCTTTCCTGCCATTAGTTCTCACTCACTCTGAGTCTCCCCTCCCACTCTAGGATTTTTTCTTTTTTGACACACCTACGTTAGCTTATGGTAAGATGCTACTGAGCAATGTAATACAGACATGCCAGGGAACACACGAGGCTAAAAGAATGTTAACTTTATTTATGAACATGTGGTTTGTGTTTATACACATGCTAGTAAACAAAAAGAAAAAGAACTGTTTTCAAGAAATAAAAACCCATCTGAATTAGATCAAATACTATAAACGTGGTTTACATAAATGCATTACATTAACTGCTAGGGTCACTGGGCCAGTTCAACTAAGTCCAACTCACAATGAGAGGCATTCATGTCCAAAAGGAATTCCAATCAATCAGCAACAGAATTACGGATGTTACATTTAGTGGTTTTAGACCTACACACAGAAAGTTTTCAATTTGAGGTTGATTGTTTCCATGGGAACCAGAGGCTGTATTCTTCCCAGAACACAGCCCCAGAGTTCAGGAATTTTTAGATTAAGTTCTCCTAATAGCTGATCAAGTGATCAGATCCAATGATCCATGGTTAGTGTAATGCCTCACACCAGTCTAGTGAAGGAGAAGCAGTTATACTTAAAATAAAGATGAAAAATAAACCCCACCAAATAGTACTTTGATACTCTAAGGACTATTGGAAAAGCATAGTTCCACACAGTACTGACCCACGTGGCACACCAAGATCTAGCCCATCACCAGGCACGGATTTCCGTGTGGGATTTATATGTTAGCAGTGGAACAACAGTGTTTGCAAACCTGCAGGAAAATGCTGCCCTTTTCCAAATGTGAATTCCAAGTGGTGGTATACTAAAGAAAGGCTTAACCTTTGGGAATTACAGCAGCAGCCAACCCTGGAGTCACCCAGATCCAAAAATGTGCTGCAGGCAGAAGTTAAGAAAAGTGACAGGGATTTCAGCCCCAAATGCCCCAGGCTCTAACTTGGTGCCAAAATTCGTGTTACATATTGTCATTTGCAGATAGACTGTTGAAATAAACTGCTTCACCAGACAAAGGGGAGATCAAATGCAGAACTTTAGAATACCACTCCATGTAGCAGCAATATTGAAATTCACGTCAGGCTATAAAGACAATTCTGTACTCAGAGGGGCCCAAACAATATCACTTCAATTATACAGTTTTAGGAACAAATACCCAAATATTTAAGGACATGAGAAGGAATCATTTAGCCACACACGACTGTCCTGAAAAGGTCTGGGATATGCTGGGTTTGGTATTTGTTTGAACCCCCAAGTCAAAAGTAAGGAACAGCACCAAGTTTCACAATAATGGTTTCTCAGTGGTTTTTGATAACATTTTCAAAAACCATTAGGCAAAAAAAAGGTATTTAAAAACAAAAGCTAAGTGATACAATGTGAAAATGGCAAAAAATACACTCCAAACAGTTTTTATTGCAAGAAACAAAAAGCACACAACAACCTATACAAACATACATATCACTAGCTATAGACAGACAGATGTAGAACATGGCACCATGTTCAGTGTGCAAACCTCGAGCCTACAGGATCTGGAAACGATCATACATTATCTGTACAACACAGAGTCATACAGGAGAGATTCTGGCATATTCAATATGAAATACAATGCATTGCTAGGCACAAATACCAATATTCACATTAGAACTGCAAATGATGGCATTACCCAGTTTTTACTATGCTGAATCAAATACAATGTATTTACAACATACACTAGGTTTTACTGGAAAATATATTAAGTTAACTTTTGGCAAATTAATAAAAGACTGCATTGTTTAGAATTAAGTGCAGTGTGTAGGAAAAAAAGTGTGAGATTGTGTTTTTACATACTGCTTTTGATGTTCCACTCACTGGCTCACTTCGACTTCTAGAAGAAGAAATAAAGGTGATCAGAATGTAAAACAAATCACTTGTACCTGATAAAAAGATTCCAGAACCTGAACATCACAAAATTATGCTCCAATACTCTAGTGAACGTGGACATTTATTTGTAGACATAAATTGTTCTCTCTTGGTACATTCAGTTCAACTAAAAAACCCCCCAAAATCACATTTCTACATTGTCACAAATTACTCAAGACTTACAGATCTAGAACACAACAGTGCAAGAGGAAGTCCTCAGGTATTTTGTCTCTGTTCTCTAAGTATCACACCCATGAAGTTTGTACTAGAGTTCTGTGTTCTTAAATAATCAATCACCGAAATGTGGGGCAGCTTTGGCCAATATGTACATCCCTGGTATCCCACAGAGGTACCAGGTACAGGGCTTCAGTTTCTACAAAAAGAACAGTGATAATCTACAAGTGCAAGTTTGCTCAAGTGAAAAACACAATCACGTGACAAAGGGGCAACAGAACAGTGTCAGCAGCACAGTCTCTAGAACAGTGTTTCTTTGTGGAAGCCCAAGCACTGTGTTCAGAGATCTACTAGATTTAGCCATCAAAGTGCCAAAATATTAAACATGTTACATATGCTATATTGACTAAAAATAGTAGTAGAAATGTCACCTGAAAGTAGTTTCTAGGATTTTGTGCGATTTAGGAGTCCTGTGACAAAAAAAAAGGTCTTAATTGCCAGAATTTGCTATAAGATAATCTCGAAAATGCTACAATATTTTAGGAAATATGTATCACATTTGAAAACTTGCTGAGATTCCACATATTCGATGGTCTGTACCTGCATGCTCCTCGTCATGAACCACACATGCAACCACTGAGAGAGTCAACAAACAATCCACACATCATCCAAAGAGTCCCATGAGCAGAAGCAATGCAAAGGCTGCTGGGGAATTAACATACCAATGGAAAGGCTCAGCTTCCTGTCACTGCTACCCCTCCCCAGGCTCCCAATTATACCTCCTGAAGGTAAGGAAGTACATGGAAGTACTTTGGATTACCACACAATAATTGCTTCAGCCATTTACTGCAAGGTGGGTAAGGCCTTGCTGAAGGCCTCTCCACCATTCCAGCAGACATTCCCCAACCCGCAACATTAACCACCCTACCAGTGGTTTCTGCAGGGTTTCCAGGTGAAGAACAGAAAGCTCATCTGCCTGGTTAATTTTCAATTCTACCACAGCAGTGCTGTTCTTTCCCGATCCCCTCACACCAGTACTGATGGGATTCTTGACGCCAGCAGCATCTGTCCTCCCATTCTAGGGTGGCTTTAGACCACCAGGTGAGGTGCACTGACAGGACAGCACTAAGCACATACCAAAATGAACCCCCAAAGCAAGGCCATGTTTACAGGCACGATGCTGTGGCTGCAGAATGCCGAGGGAGAGCCTGGAAGCACTGGACCAACTCCTGCAGTAACATGCCCCAAGGTTACATGCAGAGCCACATCCATTCAGGGCTTTTTGCTTGCGAATGGTTCATGGGTACGAGGATGTTGCTGTATTGTTTGTTCAAGACACACTGTAACTCCTCAGGGTACTTTATTTATATAGAACCAACATTAGAAAGACATGGCAAAACCACAAGCTAATAATTTCGCCTCCTGGTGGTGTAGAGGCATGGCTTTAAGGAGGCTGAAAAACATGCCCATTCCAACAGAGCTGATGTAGCTATTATAGGTCTGGACYGTATGAAAACATCAACGCAGACATAATCCTGTAGTCAGGATGGCATTTAAGTATCTGTGATTTTAATCAATACTGAGGACAGAGAATCAGGTGTAAACCTTACGAATACAGAATTAAAACCTGGACTACAGATCCCAGCTTGGGTACAGACAGACTCAGAAAGGTAACGAGTACATTTGGTAATGTGCTAAGCTGCTTCTGAGATTTGAGTTTGGACAGTATTAACTATTCCTTCACGGTCCTCGCACAAAAGCCAGTACCCTTTAGGGTATGGTTCCTTTTCTCTTGCCTCGAACAGGTATTGTCTTTAGGAAATTCACAGGAATCATTTAGGAATTAAACTTTTTGTTTGCATGGTTCACCACTGGCAACCCTTGGTCCTTCCTCTACAACTACCATACAAGCCCCCCAGATATGAGGCAGAAAAATACCTGTCATATCCTGCCCCACCTTCCCCCAAATGCAGGAAATAGTCAAACACCAAGAATCAGACTTTTTTGAGATGGGAACAAATGCTAAGCTTACACTACAAAGCATATCTCTCTTCACTCAAAAAGCAGACATGTATAACAAGGAATCTCCCCGTGTAGAGGAAACACGATCTGTACCTGAATCTCAGAAAAATAAACCCCAAACCAAACTCAATAGAATAACCTCAAAAGTTACCATTGTTGGTGTCTAAACACCATGTCCCAGCAGATCTCAAAATCTAAGTCTCCTTTGGAACAGACACATTAAAATCTACCCCATGACACCAAACACCAGCAGCAGCTTTAACAAGAAAGATACAAGCCAAGTGCCTCTGTAACTGCTGTCAGTAACACACTGACCCCCTCCCAGAGAAGACAATGTCTGGGGTACTTACATAACGTATGTTTTGCTGGTAGCTTTAACTCCTCCAATGGGGATTCTCCTCACAATCACCGATGAGTTCTTGGGAATCAGGGCACTGTCATCGGTGTATTCTGGAAACAACAGCAATACAGAAAAAACATTAGTCGATTTGTAAGAATGTATTTAATACGTAATTACAGAGCACTTTGGAGAATCCCTTTATAGAGCTAAAAGCAAAATTTTACACGTAACATCGGGCTTTCATCCTCTCAATACACCAACGGCACCTCTCAAGGAAAGTTCAGGTTTGATAATCAAACACAAACAGCCAAATCTTTTTCAATGTTTAAAGTTAGTTTGAATGCCAAGAGCAAAATGGTTTCAAATGACACTAAGGCAAAGTCAGATAATGTATGACATTCTTCCCTGATCTAAGTTGGTTTTGCTTCTGTCCGGCTATGAAACCAAGAGATCTCTGGAGAAAAGCAAACCACAGACAAGTCTCACCTGCATAAAACAGATTCTAAAGTCTGTGACTGTTTGTCCTGAACAAACCAGGCGCTGGCTGAAGCAGGGAAGCCCTGCATCAGTGCTTTCAGTGTGTTAAGTACACCTGACTCCCTCCTGCTGCTGTGCTCAGGCTGGCAGAAAGCAGCAGTCTCCAGCTCTGTGCTTGGGGCTCACCATCCCCAACCACGCTGGGCAGCTGACAGAGAAATGCAACTGAAACTTGCAGAGCTGGAGTCTGGAGCACAGAACCTTGGGGCGTTTTGAGTTTGCTTTCACAAGTGGAGCAGAAGTGGCTCAAACTAAAGTGGCACCTTCCCCCTTAAGCTCACCATCCAGTCTGAATTAACCAAAGGAACACAAATCCTTTCCATTCACTTTCTGCAGAGAAGAGAGACTCAAACGAAATGCCTTCTGAAGACAGCCTTGAAAAGCCTTTGGAAAACAGCATGTGCCTGGAGCTATCCCTGCTCTGCCCTGGCCTGCACCATGCTGGTTGTCCAAAGAGAAGAAAAGACTCCTGACCTTTTACATAAGGCCCAAATAAAAATCCCACTCTCAGCGACAATCTGAGTAAGCTTAAAATGCAAAGATCTCTCCATGAGAATGGTTTTCATACTGAACTTACACAAGCTGGATGTGACTAAATATTGTAAAGCACCATGAGCAGCCCTTCCTGTGATGTGCCTGCAGTGTTAGTTATTTCAATCCCTTACCTTTGCAGACTGAATCAGAACAATGGCCTGAAACCCAGAGCTGCTGTGTATCTCAGTGATCACACACAAAATGAGTATTTCACAATTTAGGCTCCATTTTTCAGTATATTACTCCTACAGGCAGGAACCTCCCTCAGACCAAAACATACCTAGCAGAAGACATCACTTYAACCATGAAATGAAAATTTTACTTCTATTTCCACCTAACAGAACATTTCTTCAGAAAACTGAGAAATCATTTAGCTGAAATTAATTCCTGATCTTCCCCCCAGGGAACCAAACAGATTCCTCTGGACTGCAGAGCAGCTTGAAACTGTGAGAGAAAGGACCAGTAATCAKGGAAACAGCAGCTCTTACAGAAGTCACATCCTGACACAAGCCCCAGAGCTCTGGTCCTCACACAGCCACCTGTCAAGAGAGGCTGCTCCGGGACCTTCTGATGGAGAAGGAGCTCAAGCAGTGCTGAGGCCCAGACAAACACCTGGGAGATGGTGTCAGCTGCAGTTCTAGAAGCCCAAAGCAGCTGTTTCTACTTGTGCAACAGAGTCAAACAAAAGTGTTCTTTCTTTCTTTCTGGTCCAGATCACAAATCACTGGACTGAGATTTCAGAGATACAAGATAAGCAACAGGGGCTCCACAAAAAAGCTTTCAGGTTAAACTGGAATCTCCTAACAGACGCCTGCTCCTCATCCCCTGGCAGAGACTCACAAGTCCCAGAACCCGCGCAGCCTTGTCATTGTCTCACCATGACTCCACACCTCAAGGTGAGCAGTGAAGCCAACTCCACACAGCTACTCCTCACATTTGTCCAAGCAGAGCTCCGACAGAAACACTCAAAGCTAGAGGTAACAACATTGTTCATTCCTACTCTCTTATAGCACAAAGTTGTTTTACCACCAGTGTTGGCCAGGAACTGGCCACTGGTCTTTGCCAATCCAAGATGTGATTAAAAATAAGTACTCAACTAACTCAAAATGCTTGCAAAAACAAAGAAAGATTTGGATATTAAAGACAAGAGCAGAAGTGACACAACAGTCTAAAACTTGCTATTTATCCTACAGGAAAATTGCAGCTTGAAAGAGCCCAGGGAAAAGAGTATTTCAAGACATGAATGGAAGCAGACTAGTTAACAGCATCTACCATGACTGCTGCCTCACACTTAGGAATCTGACATCAACAACTGCATTAGAGTCCACAACCTTCTTACTGAAAAGAGCAAAGAGCTCAGATTTGCTCTCAAATTTATGCACAATTTAAACATCTGGCTTTTAAATTTATCTATTATTAGAATTTCTGCTAGTTTGAATAATTTGTCTTGTAAATATGCTACAAACAAGTTACTGACCCAAGTTCTCACATTATTTTCTGGCCTGCTTTAATCCACCGTTTTGTCTGCCAGCATTGCCCAAGCAGCTCTGAGCACTCTGAGAGGTTTTTCACCCAGGTGAAGTACAGAACTCACCAGGAGTCCTCGGAAGGCAAGTCTAGGTGTGACAGGGCAGGAAAAAGCCTTGCTAAGCAGTTGTTAGCCTGCTGGGGGAAGGATGTGCAGACAAGGTTGGAATGCCTGCCAACATGCCAGGCTGTCCCCACCAGAACACAGGGAACTCCCAAGAACATATTTTCTCCCTAAACAGGATTTGTTAACTCTGTTCTCATCACCACCATTTGCTCACTTTGTGACAAGCCATTGCTGTAGCTGGCTCCAAAAGCCGCCTCAAAACATCCCAAGTAACAGACTGGGCCGCTCCTGCTGGATTTTCTGCTTCCCCCAGAACAGGAATCACGCATCTCATCTACAACAGGCAGATATCACTTCTGGAACAGGCCGGCTCAGGAGGCCAAACAGCCCAGCGAATCTCCATTTGCACTGTTACCACACAGCACTGTGCCCCACAAGAGCTCCTGCACTGCTCCGAAGGGATGAGTCAATGAAATCCACCCTACTTCCAATCATTAATCGGATTACACCGCCTGCTCCATGCCTTAAGGTCCTCTTGGCTCTGGTGTGGTGTCAGCATGGGGCTGAAGTGTCCAAGCACTATTCTGCCTTAAACCACTCATCCCACACCAGTTCAGAGGCACAGTTTCGGGGTTATTTTCTTTGTATTTTGCCCTGTAAGTATGGCACATTTTCCAAGTATTCTGATTCAGAATGTCACAGGGCAGGAAAGAGCATTCAAGGAAGCCCAGTTCTGGAGTTTGCAGCTCTTCCACAATATTCTGGGAATACCTATTACATAATACAGGTAAAAAAAATCCAGATCCAACGAAATGGAGGCAAGTTTAAAAGCAACATTCTTGAGCACAGGCTTTACAGAACATGCCTTGATAGCAAGCATGCAAGAGGAACCCCCTTTATAAAACAGGTCCCACCCACTCAGTTTGCACTCCCAGAATCTTACACAGTCCATCATATCTTTTTTCCCACCAATAATTAAAATCCTGTTTACTTTTAGCTTGTATTAGCATTTCTCCTATTACTAGCTTTCCATTAGGAAAAGTAACAGCTCCCAGACTGTAAAAGCTTCCAGGACCTTGGAACAATCTGAACACACAGCACATCTCCACTCATGGCTCACTTTGTTCTGTCCAAGACCATTCCAACATTTACTCAGGACTCCTGCACAGACAAAGTTATAAAAACCCAGTACTTACGTCCACATGTAAGAATTCCAAACATCCCACTCAGGCAGAATATCCCGGTCTAGTTTTTACTTTAATTTCTGCAGGTGAATTTAAGCATCTACATCTGATTAATAAAAACCGAAATTCACATTTGTGCATATAAACCAAAGATCTGACAGGCATATATTTTTGAAATGCACTCTCTAGCTGTGCTCTGCAAACCACAGGGGGATTTTTGCCTTTTCACATGGAAAACACCCTTASGAAAGCTTCAATAAGCATCTGTGTCACTAATATAGAATTTTAAATTATGTATTTTATATATTTATATTTTAATACTCATCTTGCAGAGGTTGAAGTGCAACACAACCTGCCCAGAGGACCCAGTACAATCCTTTTTTAACTTCACCTTGAGGCGACACCACATTTAACAGTTCCTAGCAAGGCAAACACTTTTGCTTCCCTGTACTCTGGTTACAAATGAAAACAAAGTAACACCTTGGTAAAACTGCAATGATGGATGCTGCAGTAACACTTTATGAGGTGACACTTACGAGCATCATTTTTTTCTTCCAACAACTTTGCTTTCTGTTCACCTGCTACAACAAAATCCAAGTGTTTGACCTATTTCAAAGCATTTGTTGTTCTGGTGCCCATAAGTGGCTCCATCACAGCTCCTTCCCAGCCAAGGCTCTGTTTTGCAGGCTGTTTCCCACAGCCCGGGGTGACGTCAGCCACCGGCCACTCCTGCATGTGGGAGCCCAGAGCGCCCAGCCAGGGACCCTCGGGCAGCACAGCCCACAAAGCAAACCACACTCGGTGTTCAAAAGCTTTCGACAATTTTATTCAATACCATTAGAAACATTCAAGACTTCYGAACTGTGTCTCTACCTACGTTTATTACACAACGCCACAGCACCCCCAGGACCCCGATGCTGTGAAGTACCTTCACACTCTCCTGAAAACAATTTAAATATCTGTAGATAAACAGAAGCTTTAACTACAACCCCTTTAAAGGCCAGGGCTGAAGTTACAGAGCACTCTGTTTAAGCTTCAATACATAAAACTGGCAAAGAAAAAAACACTAGTACACATTTTAAAGAAAAGACTGTTGTGACACAGAACCACAGGGGGAAACAATAAAAAGTTTTAACGYTGAAGGAATGCAAACACAATTCTTTTTATTTCTGAAGAGTCACACCCTGAAGTCTTTAATCACATTCAAACTTATCAAGATGGCAGATTACCAAACTGAAGCATCATAGTAACACAAACCCATAATCACATCTAATAATCAAGCACTATTTATTAGATTTAAGAGAATTTATGACTTCCAGAAGAACATTTCTTACATATATTCACTGCAAATGTTCTGCCATAAAACTTCAGAACTGCCCTGATACAGCAAAGACGAAGTGCCAGGAAGAAGAAAAAATTAGACAAGAACGATGAAATGCTGCTCAGCAGTATGCGAATGACGGTGTCTTTTGTTTGGAAAACTTACATTAACCAGGAATTGTCAAGAGTAATTTCGATACAGAGAACGCTGATTGTCCAAAGGGCTTTAAAGGGCTGCAGAAATTGTAACTCCCTGATACACTCGATACAAATTGTTGCTTCTAAACAATTACTGCAATGGGCACTTGCTTTCAATGAAAGGCGGGTAAAAAAAGCTCCAAACCAGCTTCCAATGAAGGGGGGCAAAAAGAAGTTGAAGACAAAGTTCAGTCGCCAAACCCACTTTTTTTCCCCATTCAAATTAGCTATGTGTTCAATTCCTATCACCTTCACATTTCTCTGCCAGATTTCAAAGAAAGCTGATAGGTTTGTTAAGACATCCTCCCCCATTTCCTTATCATTTTACCTACAACTCCAGGAAACCAAAACTTTTGTATCACAGTCGCATACGAACCCGTGCTCCGCACGCAGAACAGCTCAGAGGGAGTTGTGAGAGCAGCAGCTACAAAGAACCAGCTCTGAGCCCACCGCAGCCACAGCTCCATCACCGCAGCACCGCTGCCCCCGAACCCCACGCACCTTCTTTGGTCTGCGCGTTGGTGATCTGCAGGTCGCAGTCGGCCGCCTTCAGCTTCTCCCGGCCCATGATCTGGCGCTTGAGGTCGCTCAGGGAGATGTGGAGCCCGTCGAAGGTGACCGTGTCATAGTTGAGCTTGGAGGAGAACTTGTAATGCACGCACGACATGGCGGGGCGCGGGCGGCGCCCGCTCCGGCGCGGCGGGGCCGCGGGGGTCGGGCAGGGCCCGGGGGGCTGGGGCGGCGGCGCTGGGGCGGCGGGGGGCGCTCAGAGCCCGCGGCGCTGCGCCATGGCCGGGCCGCGGCCTCAGGGCTCGGGGCTGGCGAGGCCTCAGGGCTCCATCGTGGCGAGCCCGCGGCCCCCGCCCCGCAACGACCGCGGCCCTGAGCGAGCGCGGCGCGCCCGCCCGGCTCCTGCTCTCGTCCCCGCTCGACCCCGCTCGGTTCGGGCTCGGCCCCACTCGGTTCGGGCTCGGCCTCGGCCTCGCTCGCTTCGGGCTCGGCCTCGGCCTCCCTCGCTTCGGGCTCGGGTCGGCCTCGGCCCCGCTCGGCTCTGCCTGGTCCCTCTCGGTTCGGGCTTGGCCCCCCTAGGCCCGGCGCGACCCCGCTCGGTTCAGGCTCGGTCCCGCTCGGTTCGGCTCGACCCCGCTCGGTTCGGTTCGGCCCCGCGCGGCCCCGATGGCGGCTCCCGCGGCCGCCCCTGCCCTCAGCGCTGCGCCGAGGGGTTTCCCGGCCGACACCGCACGGGCCGCGGGAGCATGCGCAGCTGAAGCCGCGTCCACCACGCCGCACGTGACCCGGCGCTGCGCGTGACATAACGTCACGTGGGCGCGGCGGCCCCGCCTCCCCGCCCTCGAGCGCCCCCCAGCGGAGCGAGGCGTTCCCGCGCGCTCGCCGCTCGTGAACCCGCCGGGGATGGAACGGTGGGATTGGGATTGGGATTGGGATTATACGGTAAAATAGCCCCCTTCCTCCGGGCTTCCTACTGCAGCGCTGTCACGGTTAAGCCTCTGCCTCGTTAAAGCTGGGAGCTAGTGTGGCATTCGATCCATTTATTGAAACTTACTAAGAGCAGTCTGTCACTTTACAAATATTTATTTTCTAATTCTCAAGTCTTTATATGGAAGACCTTTTGCCCATCAGATGCCGCAGTGCTCTCAAAGAAATCAATCCAAAGACAAGTTAATTTTTCAAGTAAAAATCACGAAGCCATGGACTAAACTCATCTCATCTAAAATTTTACTCTAAACTTGTGATCCTAAACCCTACCGGTGATCCCACTCCTGTGTCCAACAGAACCTGCCTGGTTGCTCCCTGGAACATTTCAGCCCAAAGGGTCAGGTGATGATCTCAGCTCAGAGYGCAGGAGCTGTGGCTGCTCCTTTGGACACGGCCCGGCCAGGGGCGCTTTGGACACAGCTGGACAAGGGGTGCTTTGGACATGGCCAGACCAGGGGTGCTTCCACAAACAGCCAAGCTGTGAGACAAGAACAGGAACCTGTGGCAGGAGGATGCTGACTTCCCACTGCCAGAGGGCAGGGTTAGATGGAATACTGGAGAGAAATCCTTCCCTGTGAGGATGGGGAGGCCCTGGCACAGATTGCCCAGAGAGGCTGTGGCTGCCCCATCCCTGGAAGTGTCCAAGGCCAGGTTGGACAGGGCTTGGAGCAACCTGGGACAGTGGAAGGTGTCCCTGCCCATGGCAGGGGGTGCGACTGGATGGGCTTTAAGGTCTCTTCCAACCCAAACCACTCCATGGCTCCATGATGTGTGACCAGCTCCTGACTCACGGAATGCTTCCATGCCCTGGTCAAACCTGTCTGACCCACAGGAAAGCCCTGATGTGCCTGTTCCAGGCTGTTTCCCCCACGCAACGGAAGTGCTCATGTCACACCAAGTGTTTTCAGCCGCCCACGTTTATGACTGAAAAAAAAAACCCATGAACTTCCTGATGAGGCAGGGAAATACCCCGTGGCTTTTGGGGGGTGTTGAGTTTCTCTGAAAGCCATGAAACACCAGAATGGTGTTGAAGATTGGTGCTCTCTGCACACCTGTGGGTGCCAGGGCTATTTTGGGAGCTTTAAATTAGTTCTGAAACTTTGAACTCTTTCACTTCAAATGCATTCRGCAGTAAATTGTTCTCTAAGTTCTGCAAAACAACCTAAAATGTGTTGGCACCTTTTTAGGTTATGCTCACACATTAGTTAAAAAAAGACCAATAAAGAGAAACTATTTCCTGTAAAATGGAGTTTCAGTGTTTTACCATGATGGATTTTTGGGAGCTGTGTAGGAAACTTCATCTCATTTAGTACTTTACTGATTTAGAAGCATCTTTTATCTGTGCCCAGTTCTTCTGCTCAGAGCACATTGGGCTGAACTTTGGTCTGTGCTGCTTTAATTCTCAAGTACACAAGTGCTTGGATTGTAGACTCATAGAACAACAGGATGGTTTGATGGGGAAGGGACCTTAAAACTCATCCTGTTCCAACCCCTGCCATGGGCAGGGACACCTTCCACTATCCCAGGTTGCTCCAAGCCCCATCCAACCTGGCGCTGGACACTTCCAGGGATGGGGCAGCCACAGCTGTTCTGGGCAACCTGTGCCTGGGCCTCACCTGCCTCCCAGGGAGGAATTCCTTCCCAAAATCCCATCTAACCCTACCGTTTGGCAATCTAAGGCTGTGACATTCAGTTTCAAGCCTCGGGCTGAGGCTGACAGAGAACTGTCTGTGTTGTACAACTGAACAATACAAAAAGAAACAAACAAAACCCCTCAAAGCCAGGCAGGACCACTCAGGTGTGACACCTTCCCAGCCACACGGGCAGGTCTCTTGGACAAGCAGGCTGGCAAGGTGGGCAGGTGTGGATCAGTACTTCCTTCTCCAGTTGCTTTGTCAGCAGCAATGACTCTACTTTTATTATTTTGTGACTTCAGCTGTGAGTTCTGTGCAAGAGGAGAGGAACTTGCCTTGCCTCGAGCACTCAGGGCTTGGGTGATCCGAGAGCCCAGCTCAGCACCTGCCGAGCCTGGCCCCACGGGGCCTGTTCTGCTGGAACATCCACATTGCTCCCTAAGCCCCAGCCCAGTGTCACCACTCCAGCCCCTGAGGTCGCCCAGCTGCTGTGGGCAGGCACTGGCTAAAGCTAAGCTTCAATTAAGAATGACAGTGGTGGTTTTCCAGAGTTCCCTCCCGGTTTGCAATCCATGAATGTTTGCCAGCTCCCTGAGGCTCGACAGACTCAGAACTGAGGGGAACTGAAAGAGTTGTGCTGGAATACTGAAACAAATCCAGAAACTTGCTTTTAGGTCATATGTAACAAACAAGGAAAGAAAGAAGCAAACCTAGTTTATAATTAGCAAGAGTCCTGGGAGTTGCTCCCCCCTGGGCTTTGCTTACACTCTCCAGCACACCACAGACCCTGCACACCCAGTGTGGACTGGTGGAAGGTGCTGATCTGATTTTCAGGGGCTCCCAACGCTGGACAGCCCCGCTGCAGCTTGAGTTTATTACCCTCTGTACTAAGGAGAAGAAGTTTTACCCTATCAGTGAGTCAGAAAGAAGATGAGAGCTCATTCCCCATCATGGAATGAATCAGGAGAGGTATAGCAGGACAAATTCCTCCCTGCGTGAACAGTATAGGAGTTAGTATCAGAATAAAAGTAACTTCTGTGATAATCAGAGCTAATTTATCTGAGAAGCCATAAAAGCCATCTAGAGAACTCCATCAGTAAGTGTCCCCGACGGAGCCTGTCCCGGGATCAGGGCTGCTCCTGCCTGAAGGTCCCAGCTCCAGGCACCCCACGGTGAGCCCATCCCACATCCTCTCGGGGCCAACGCCCTCCCTGCGTCGTGATCCCGGGTTAAAGCAAGCTCTCCTGTGCAGAGGGCTCTCCTTCGCTCCTGTCCCAGGAGGATGCCAGGACGTGAGCCCAGCTCTGGTCTGGCACTGCGGCACACACCCCTGGGCCCCGAGCGCGGCACAGACAGGGCTGGGAGCATCCACCCGCATCCCTTCTCCTGCCAGCTCCTTCTGCCCGGAATTGTGGGCACAGAGAGGGATTACGCCGCTGGTGGGGACATCTCGCCTTCCTCCTGGGAATCCACAGGCTCTGGGAAGATGCCGGCTCGTTATCTCACCGTCACCGGCACTGCCGGGCATCACCTCCCAACCTGATCCCCCTCCGTGTGACAGCGCCAGGGTGACCTTGCTGCTTAATGAATTTCGAGTCACTAATTATATTGCTCGGAGAAAGAAAAGACAGAATTAACTGGCCATTGCCGCCTCGGGAGAGAAAGAGCCCCGCGCAATTTGCTTTTTATTTTAGCTTAGGTTTTTTTTTTTCCAAAGAAAGGGAACCCGCCGCCCCCGTCCCCGCCGCCGCTAGAGGTCATTTGAGCACCGGGATAGGGACGGGCGGCGGTGGCTCCTGCTCTGGACRGGGACACCTTCCACCAGATCAGGCTGCTCCAAGCCCCATCCAACCTGGCCTTGGACMCTTGCAGGGATGGGGCAGCCACAGCTTCTCTGGGCARCCTGTGCCARGGCCTCCCCACCCTCGCAGGGAAGAGTTTTTTCCTAATATCTGATGTAAACCTACTCTCTGACAGTTCGAAGCCATTCCTCCTTGTCCTGTCACTACATGTTCTTGTAAAAAGTCCCTTTCCTGCCCTCTTGTAACTCCTTTAGGCACTGGAAGGGGTTCTAAGGTCTCCCCGAAGCCTTCTCTTCCCCCAGCTGAAGAACCTTAAAACTGAGAAAGCTCTGGTTCCTGTTTTGGGTGGTTGTTTCTGTTCAGAAGAGCAGGAGATGTCCCCCTGGCAACACACAGCCACATCTAATAACAAAATCAGTGACTGTTCGTGCCCAACACAGCCCCACACAAGCGGGCGGTCCCAGTGCCCCGGCTCAAGTGGCCGCAGAGACTGTGACTCCCACGAGGCTGTGCTGTGGTGTCCGAGCGCTCTGCAGAGGGCAAACACTGCCGGGCACCACTGACCGGGCACTCGGCAGCTCCTGCGCTGGTCCCAGTGCCACCAGCTCCCGTGGGAGCCCCAGTGCGTCCGTCCCCACCGCCACTCCTCAGCCCCTCTGCTCCGGGTCCTTGCCTCCAACCTGTCCTGCTTYCCTAATCTCTGCCCTCTGTGCAGCCTCTTGGCTGCGTCCGTCCACTCACACACATCAAAGCAGCCCCAGTTTCCCTGCTCATTCTTAACTTCTCAATACATTTAAAATCGGAATTAATTAGAGGGATCAAAGGCCCCTTTTCCCTGTCCCCTGGAGCCCTCCCTTCCCAGCCTGGCCGTGCCCGGCTGGCTGCACACGGCAGCTATCACCGGATGCAGATGCCGAGGATCAGGAGAGGGAGAGCCAAACCCGAGCGCTGCTCCTCTGCAGCTCCCTGCGCGGCTGCACTAATCGCTCAGGAGACGGTGCTGAGTTTGTGGAATTGGCTGGCGGTGGCACCGTGGTTGACTTTATCCCTGGATCCTGCCTGTCTTTGAGTCATCTTCGTCGTGAGTCACCAGCAGCCGCTAATCCCTCGGAGATAACGGCCCCATCCAGCCCTCTCCGCGCAGGTACCGCTGCCGCTGCGCTCGCTCTTCCAACAGGGAATAAATCCGTGCGAGCTGAGGTTGTGGTGGGAGCACTCCAGGACACGCTGCGGCGTGGCTTGTCGCGCCAGCCCCGTGTCACCTCGGGGAGCCAGCCCCACCAGGGCCGGGGCTCTCGGCCACCCCTGCTCAGCAGGCTCAGGGGCTCCTGCCTCCCCAGAACCATTTACCCCGTGGGCAAACACCGCCTGTTCCTCATCTCCCCCAAGGCACTGGGGGTCTCCTCTCTCCCCCAGCACAGCTCTGCACCCCCAGAAGCAGGACCAGACCCCCTGTGTGTGGTACACTGCCCTCAGCAAGGGTGAACTGAATTCCAGCATTATTTGCGTCCTTCATTTTAAAGCCTTCTACGTGTCTGTGGGTAAACTGTTCCCAGTTTGATTTCTCCCTTTGTTAAAATGTGTGTTTTATCCCCAGCTTAAATCTCTCTGTTACACAACTGCTTATGCCATCCATCACCAGAAACTTCCCACATGGCGCTTGGAGACCACAATTGAGTGATCTTTAASCCCCTTGACTCACCTCTTCAATCTTTCACCCCATGGCAGATTTCCAGCCCTCAAGCAGCTCTCGCAGCTCCTGCCAGGACTCTGCAGCTTCTCTACGTTGCTGGCACCAGCACCGGCCCAAGGATGTTACTGSTCTGACTGGTGCTGTGCAGAGAAAACATCCTCTCTGTGGGAATTGCTTTAGGGTTTCCCTGTGGATACCCAGGAACCACATGAGCCACAGCATCACGCTGGGGTTGCGTATGCCTGGTACCTGCCCCRTACCTCGAGCCTTTCCAGAGTGCCCCATCTCTGGGACGTGCTTGCTTTTGCCCACCACTCTCTCCTGGCTGTGTCATCACCCTTTGCTACACCCACTGTGAGCTCAGCCTGCAAGGCAGCGCCCAACCCCTGAGGAACACTTTTTGCTTCCCTCTGTTGTATTTCTTTTTGGTACCTGCAGTGATTCACAAAGCCTCTGCTGTTTCCAGAAGCAGCATCCCTCTTCCCGACATCACCTAAGCCCCAGAAGCAGGAGGAAAGGCCCCATCTTCTCCTGAGATGAGGCACAGGTGACCACTGGGTGCTGCCTGCCCTGATCCAGCCCACCTACATTCCCACAGAACTCACTCTGGCAGTGAGCTCAGCACCCAGAAATACTGTTCTGCTTTTCCCACGTTTTCCACTCACCCACGGGGTGGGACACCCTGCTCAGGCTCCCTGAGCCCAGCTGGGCTGTGCTGGCCTCACCTGTATTATCAGGGATAATGTTCTCGTCCACTGTTGTTCCTCTAACCCAGGGAGTGGAAGCCACATTTGTATGCAGAGTTTGAGAGCAATTAAATTGAATTCTAATTATTGTATATCACAAATTAGCAATTTCTACCATGCTAATATTAATTGCTAACACGACGATAAGGCGTATCAGGCAGTCGGGATGGAGCAGGCGTTTGCTTGCTTGGAGAGAAGTGTGAGAGCAGAAATCCCTGCAGACATGGATATGCCACAGCTGGGAGATGTTCCCGGGCTGGGGACACTGAGGTTTGGCATCAGCCTCCAGCCTTCCCATGGCTGGAGTTCAGAGCAGGCTGGAGCTGCCAGTGCTCAGGTTGGCTTCCTCAGGAAGGGACACTGTCAAGGGCACACTGAATCGCTGGTGGGTGTGATGAAGATGTGCCTGGTCCCTTCTCCCCAACTTGGGCAGTTTGGGTGTATCTTGCTGCATTTGTGGAAAATTCAATAGGAAAAGCTAATGACCAGTCAGTTCTTGAGATGCAGGTCCCTAATCCTTGTCCAGAGCTGCTCTCCCAATACCCTCGGGAGGTTTCTCCTATGGAGAAAGGGAGGTGGCAAGATGGGCATGGGGCAGGAGACCCAATGCCATCGTGTTTATCACATTCCATGGAGTCACTATAGTGACCTTCACCTCTACCAGGCTGGAATCACAGTTAAAATCCCACTGGGACTGTCGGGATGGGCACTGGTGTCTGTGGGAACAGGAGCTGGTGTCTGTGGGGATGGGCACCGGTGTCTGTAGGGGTTGACAAGGACATCCAGCTCCAGCCRGGTGCTGGGACTGACATTCTGGTTTAGCAGGACCAGCTCTGAGCTTGTCACAGACGCTGTGGCAGGTGCTGGCTGTCAGAAAGTCCTCACCCTGTCAGAGGCAGCATGTTCAACATCCTTACATCACACAGGGAAATCCGAGGAGATCAAAGCCGAGGCAGCTGGACRTGCCGCTGTGGAGAGCTAATCAAGGACACAACAACCCCAGCAGCTGTGGAATGAACCCAGATGGAGCCTTGCAGGGGCCTGTGGGCACAAAGCTGGTGATTTGCAAGGAAACCCTTCCCGAGGAGGTTGCTGTGGGTCCCTCAGTGCCCCTGGCAGTGGCTGTGCTTGTGGGGGCTTCTGGGAGGGAAGCCAGGAGCACAGGGATGTCTCCCACAGCCGGAGCAGCAGCTGAGATAAGTCCTCGGCACGTTTCTGTGCCGGGAGGGAGCAGTGAGGCTGGAGGCAGCTGCAGAGGGCTGTGGTGCTGGGCGGGCTGGTGGCACACGAGCAGAGCTGGGTGAGGCTCAGCAGGCAGAGGAGGAGCATCGAGCATCCCCCGGGACTGGCATTTCCTCTCACTCATCCCCCGGGACTGGCATTTCCCGAGGGGCCTGTCCTGAGCAGGCTCTGCTCACCTGCAACCACAGTGATTTAATATCAATGAGGTAATTTTGTCCCAAGGGTTATTTATCTGTCTATTGAAAAACCCCAGTCCTGTGTGAGTCACCAGGCTGCACTACAGCCCTGTGATGAATTACACTTGGACACATGCTAAATGACATTTACCAATAAATTTATGCAGATTTCTCCTGTAATCCTTCTCCTCATCAAAAGTAGTAATGCTTTCTCTAATGCAAATGCACTGYGAGAGCCTCGCCACATCAAACGGGAGCTGGGCTGAGTAGTTCGGAATTCAGAAYGATAATCTTCATTGTGCTCATGAATAACCATTTCCTACAGATGAATATTCAACAAAGCCTTGCCAGAGCCTGGCGGCTCCCACCAGAGCCCCCTCTGAGGCCTGTCCCAGTGCCTGTGTCCAGCGGCTCTGACCAGCCCCGCGGGCAGATTTCACACTCCTTTCCCTCCCTGCTTCCTTGGGTAGCACCAGTTTTATGGGCTCCACTGACGGGCTCGGAGTGGGTGCAGAGCAGTGGCAGGTTTGCAGCTCCGTGGGTGCTGTGCTGACCTCTCCTCCCCATCCCACCACCACAACCTCCCCAGCCTGGCATCCCCAGCCCAGCCTGTGGGCTCCGTGTGGGCTCCATCATGGGGTCACACCATTGTTGAGACCAGGAGAGCTCAGAACCCAGCTCACCCCATGCCCGTGGCACCCACCCACGCTCTTGACCAACACTTCCCTGGCACAGGTTGACCAGGGAAGCTGAGTCTGCCCCATCCCCAGAAGTGCTCCAGACCAGGTTGGACAGGGCTTGGAGCAACCTGGGATAGTGGAAGGTGTCTCTGCCCAGGGTAGAGTGTGGAACAAGCTGGGCTTTAAGGTCCCCTCCAACCAAAACCAGTTTGGGATTCTCTGGTTCTAAGGTCCTGTATTTTCTGAAGACCCTGCAAAAATACGGCAGTGGCTGCTCCTTCAGCTCCTGATCCAGTGGTGTGCTCCTTGTTTTGTTACAAGGAAAGGCTCTGGCTTCCCAGCTGCTTCTCTGGAGAGGGCAGGAGGCAGGTGGAAAGACTGGGACACCAGGACAGGTTGGCTGCTCAGTGACATGCCCAACACCCGGGCGGGAAGCGCTTACCCCATAAGGCTCCAGGCTGTCCCCAGGCTGGGCAGAGCAGGGATCAGTGAACACCCCGGGTGCTGGCGGGGGGACACTGAACATGCAGAGCCCTTTGCCACGTCTGATCAGTGGGGTTTACATTCTTAATCATTTTAAAGATGATTACATTCCGAGCAGTGATGATCTAAGCAAACGAACCGCTTGCCCTGCGCGGCTTGGCAGGAAAAGTTGAATTGCTGGAGTTGTGGGCTTTTTCCTTCAATCCAAAATACAGAAAATACGGAAATAACTGATTTCTTTCACAGTTGTTTAATATCATTTTCTCTATTCCGGGTTTTATGCCCTGGCTTCCTGGCAGTCTCAGTCAAGCCAGGGCAGGGGCAGCTCCAGCACTCCAGAGAGTTCCATGCCACCCAGACCAGCAGTGAGGAATGGGAGAAGAGCCAGGAGAGGCTGCAGCTGAGGCTGCTAAAGGGGCTGCCTGGGAKGTGGGCAGCAGTGCAGGGCACTCGSTCTGTCTCAGCTGAGAGAAACTGCCCCAAAGGCACCTTTTGCAGCCCAGCAGCACCGTCTGCAGCGTTTCCATGATCTGGGAGGTTAAAAGGCACTTGAGCCCGAGGTGAGAGCCTCTGGGACACACTCTGAGAATGATTTATGGCTTCTCTTCTCACCCAGAGCCAGCTCAATGCCCTTCTTCTACTTCTATTTATTTTTCTTGTTATCACTGTGAAATAAATATGAAGAGGATTAAAATTCAGACTCTCAACCCAGACCTTACTGCTGCAGGACCAGCAAAGGGGGAGCTTGGGGCTGTGATTGTACAACCTCCCAAATCGAGAGATGTTTTCACATTACCTGCTCTGCAAGGGAAGTTCCCACCTGCCGTAATTGGAGGAAAAATAAGTTTGGAAATGCACAAAAACACCTCAAGAGGACTGAGGGGGTGCTGGGGAGGGCAGCAGTCCAGCAGCTATTTGCCAGGAGCCATCCCGGCCACCCTGGTTGTGCCTGGCAGTGATGTGACCAGGCGTCACCAGGGGAGAAGCTGCATCCACTGCTGCCATCCTGCATCCACTGCTGCCTTCCTGCATCCACTGCTGCC
>JACAXG010000028.1:767385-807423 GCA_018881555.1 Amblyornis subalaris
TCCTGCATCCACTGCTGCCATCCTGCATCCACTGCTGCCTTCCTGCATCCACTGCTTCCTTCCTGCATCCACTGCTTCCTTCCTGCATCCACTGCTGCCATCCTGCATCCACTGCTTCTTTCCTGCATCCACTGCTTCCTTCCTKCATCCACTGCTGCCATCCTGCATCCGCTGCTGCCATCCGGCATCCACTGCTGCCATCCTGCATCCACGGATGCCCTCCTGCATCCTCTGGCTACAGTGCCTGGGCAAGGGCTTTCATCCTATAAAGCTCGTGGGGCAGCTCCAGGCATGCTCGACATGGTTTCCCACCATCCCACCACCGTCCCGAGGCCCCCAGCAGTGGCTGGAGCCATGGCTCCCATCCGTCCCCTGCCAACTTCACCCGTGCCAGTGCCGCTTCCCTAAGGAAGTTTCTGAAGATTCAGGCTATGAAATCTTGCCCTTTGTATAAACATTTTAATTACAAGTTTCCGGGACTTCTTTCCTAAGATAAACACATTTTAATTGCAAATTGCTTCTGCTGTCTTTACCCACCCCCCAACACTGCCTGCAGCTGCTGGGTTTAATATTTAATGAAACTGCCTCTGGGCTGGGCTGGATGCGGCAGCGGGGCTGGGGGACACTGGAGCACCCTGAGAGTGCCTGAGGTGAGCCAGGGGACAGCCTGGGATGCAGGAGAGGGGCCGCTCCTTCGTCCTGCAGAGCCACCACCGCTGGGGGTGACCCTGGCTCGAGAAGCTCGTGCTTGGAGCAGAGCAGCTGTGACCTGCGCCCTGCCGAAAGGGACACGGTCACCTGCGGTGAGCACATCCCACCCAGCAGGTGCCGGGGGGCTCCGGGCAGTTTCTGGGCTTGGCTCCCACGGCAGAGGGTCCGGGCGTGACCGCCTGCCCGTCGCGTCCCAGCAGCCAAGTCACGGTGGCACAGCCACAACCGGAGGATCCGCGTCCCCTGTGCCCGTCCCTGGAGCCCCCCGCGACAAGGAAATGCCATCAGCTGTTCATGTGGCACCTCACGCGCCACCGCTTGTAGGTCAGGTCTCTGGGCACGAGGCACCACGTGTCACCGCCCTGCGAGCTCTGAGCCACCGGAGCTGCGGCCACGGCAGCCGCCCCCGCTGCAGGTCCTGCGGGGCTGGGGGGTTTGTCGCCCGTGGGGTGGCTGTGTGGCCACTCTGGTGGCGCCCCAGCTGCGGGCGGAGCTGGCAGAGCTCAGGGAACGTCCGCACGGGGCCCCTCGGTGCTGTGCCGTGGGGGAGCTCGGGCTGTCCCCGATGCCAGCCCCGGGGACAATGCTCTGGCGTGAGTGTCCAGCTGCCCCCCGCCAGCCTGTGCTGCCCTTCCCCAGGCGCGGCTGTCACCACGGCTGTCACCAGAGCTCCCGGGGAGTTGGCTCTGCCYGTGGAAGGAGGTCCAGCACAGGGACACGAAATCAGCCCCACGCAGGTCCCTGGTTTGTTTTAAACCCACTCTGCACTGCCAGAATCTCACAGAGGAAACCAACTGAGTGCTCCCACTGCTCTGCCTTTTATTCCCTCACTTTTTTTCCCCCTTTTCTCTCTTCAAATCTGCCTTTGAAACCCAAACTTCCTGCAGTTTGAAATGGACAATCAGGCCGCCCCAGCAGCTGCAGCCCAAGAGCTTCAGCTCTTGGCAGGAGGATCAGAACTACAAAACTATTTCTTTGAGGCAAATTATGCATTCATCCAGCTCATTTGAAACAAAATATGATTTGCAATTTAACTTTCCATAATGAGCTCCTGCTATTATACCGTTTCCATAATGGCTGGTTTCATTGGAACAGATTGTTGGTGCACATGGTTTACAAAACATTTTCAATGCAAGCCCCGTTTTTTCTTATTTTAAATAGCAACAGCTGCTAAGCATGATAATTATTGTATTTCATCAAAATAAACTTACCGAGTTGCTTCTTGATGCCACTTGTCACAGTTTTCCAGCGGACCTGCAGGTTACAAAAGAAGCTGAAACTTTAATTCAGCAAAGTGAGAGCGGCACCTCGTCCAATCCCCTGCCACGRGCAGGGACACTTTCCACTATCCCAGGTTGCTCCAAGCCCTGTCCAACCTGGCCTTGGACACTTGCAGGGATGGGGCAGCCACAGCTTCTCTGGGCAGCCTGTGCCGGGGCCTGACCACCACAGGGAAGAGTTTTCTCCTAATATCTGATGTAAAGCTACTCTCTGACAGTTTGAAGCCATTCCTCCTTGCCCTGTCACTACATGCTCTTGTAAATAATCTCTCTCCCTCTTTCCGGTAGGTTCCCTTTGGGTAATGGCAGAGTAGGAGCAGGCAATGAGAAGCTGTGGTAGTTAATTCCTAGCTGCACTTACCTGCATCACTGTTTCCCATGGCGTTCCCAGGGCACCCATCAGGGCTCCCCCAGCTCCAGGGCAGTCCCAGAGCTGCAGCCACGGGCACAGAGCTCCCATCCCCAAACATGCCCAGCTCCCGCTGGCCTTCTCCAGCACCAGCTCGGGTGGTGAAGGAGGACTTTCTCCTCTAGTGACTGGAGAGAGGTCAATGGCAGAGGGACAGGAGTTTATTAGTAAAGAGCAGGTGAAAGTCTTATTTGTTGAACATTTTGTGGGGAAATTTTGAGAGCTGGGTTTAGTGGCCATGGTCGGCCAGAGATTTACGGATGTGCAGGATAACGATGCCAGAGAAGCTATTCCAGCCCCAAGTGAAAGGCTGCCCTTTACAGCACCTCAGCCTTTGGATTTAGATGACATATAGTAATGGCACCACAGAAACCATTACTGTCCATCAAGTAAATAATCAACATGCAATATAAACAGCTTGGCCTTACCCAGACTCTCATGAGCTACAGCAAACGTTAAAAAAAACCCAAAAAATCCAAGCCAGAAAGGACAAAGGATGATGTTGAGGAAGGAACAGCCTGCAGGAATAGGGCCTGGGGATCTTCCCTTGCAGCAAACCACGGAGAGGGCTGTGTGTTTGTCCCGATCTAGAAGTGGATTTAGGGAAAAAAGGGTGAGAAGCAGAGCTGTGTGCTGCAGCCAGGACCCAGCTGCCATCTCCCCTCCACGGGCTCCGTGCCAGCAGCAGCTCTCGCAGGCTGACAGCGCTTTGCCGCCGGGTTTGTCATCACAGCACCAACACAGCAATTAAACCCCTCCCTTGGGAGGCAAACGGGAACGTCAGCCCACGGGGACCGGCAAACCAACGGCCCAGCCGGGACTGGGAGGCATTTGCAGTTCCCCCAGCCATAGCTGTGTGCCTCTGCGTCCGCAGGGCYAGACCAGCACCCAGCGGGGCAGCACCAGCACCCGGCCCCGTGTCCCCGCCATGCCCAGTCCCGTGTCCCCTGCGCTGAGCTGTGAGTGACCCCCCGTGACAGCCAGCGCTGTACCTGACACTGACAGCACAGGTTTGCCGTGGTGTGGCACGGGATGGATGGACCTTGCTCCTCCTGTCCGTGGGATCGTTCCAAGGGCAAAGACTGAATCACTCGAGGTGTTCTGCTCCGGCCAGACGAGCCCGCACGCTCGCGCTCATTTTGCCGTGTTTACAGTGCTCCCACGATGATCTAACGCTGCACAAAGCCATTGTAGGATAAATATAGAGCGCTGCAGCACCATAAATCAGCCGGCTCAGGAGCAAGGGGCGGATCGGGCTCACGGGTGGGATGTGGGTCCGCTGGCACTGGGAGGAGGAGGAGCGGGTGCACCTGCACATGACACCTGGCCCCTTTGTCACCAGCCTGGGCTGTCCTGCCCACGCCGGAGGTGACTAGGGGCACCATCATGGGGTCCCGTGCCCGGCGGGTCGGCGTGGCTGGCGTCGGAGCGGCGCTGGCAGCCACGCCTGGACCACGGGCTATCAGGCTGTTTATCAAGGTCTGGCGGAAAGAAAACAAGGTAATGGGGCATTTGCTGATTCAATTCGTTGAATTTGAACAAATCTTTTTAATCTTCCTCCCCCGAGGATTGGAAAGGTCAGGAAATAGGCAGAATGTGCACTTTCAGGTATTGAAATTAAACTTGTTAAGAAATCCATATTGATTTGCACTTCTCTGAGAAATATTGAAGCCTCCAGATTTAGCCTGGGTATTGATTTTCTCTTCCAAGGGAAAGACATCGGCACAAAGGGAAGATATTACACGTGGCAGTAAACACCTTCAATCACTGCCCGCTCTGCCTCCACGAACACAAACAAACAGCCCCGGCACTGCGGCTCCGGCTCTGGCTCTGCACCGCAGCGTTCCTGTGCCCGAGGGTGCTCAGCCCTGCCTGGAGAGGGGTCGGTGCCCCACGCCTGACAGGGTTGAAGAGGTGCTTGGGCAGTGCCCTTAGGGCCATGGTTTAGCTTTTGGTCAGCGCCAACCAACCGGTCGGGCAGTTCGAGATAGTCATTGTAGGTCCCTTCCAACTGAACTGTTCCACTCCATCCTATTCCATGTTTAGCACTGCCAGCCCTTTCGCTGCTCTGTTTTTAAATATTGCCCTAAGATGGGGGTGCAACTCTTCCTTGACTGTTTTTAACACATGCAATCAGCAACTACGGCAATTAAGAGGCCTAATTAGCATCTGAATCAGCCTTCTCCAACAATCCCCTTTGCAAGAGTAGCAAATACCGGTGAGGGAGTTGAAATTCCACCCTGTGAGGGTGGGGAGGCCCTGGCACAGGGTGCTCAGAGAAGCTGTGGCTGCCCCATCCCTGGAAGTGTCCCAGGCCGGGTTGGACGGGGCTTGGAGCAACCTGGGATAGTGGAAGGTGTCCCTGCCCATGGCAGGGGGTTGGAATGAGAGGGGCTTTAAGGTCCCGTCCAATCCAAAGCATTCTGTAATTCTGTGAAGAATGTGCCTGCAGCCCCGTGCCGAGGGACAGGCAGCCCTTGCTGAGGCTGTTTGTGGAGCTCCAGGAAGGATTTCACTCTGGCAGAGCTCCTGTGCCAGGTTTCTCACAGTGACCTGCCCATTACTCCCAGGAAGGGTTAGGATGTGCCCTGTGAGCAGCCACGCCCTGACTTTGTGCAGCAGAGCCGGGGCGGGGCTGCTCAGGCTCACACACTGCACACCAGATGTTCCCCTTCTGCCGAGAGAGGAGTAAACGAGAGCCCCGCTGGCCCCACATCACCCCCGGGGACCCTGTGGGAATCTGTCACTTCTGTCAGAAGGTTAAATAAGATTTCAATTAAGTGACACATCATCACAGACCGGCTGCTTCAAATCTGCCTCCRTTTAGACGAGCTCTGCTCCAGCGGGAGAGTTTAAAGCCAAACCTCTGGCTGCTCACACACTCCCTGGCATTCCCGGACTGACCTCCCTCCCCCCTGCCGGCCACAGTGCGCGGTTCCAGTGCCCACAGCAGGGTCAGTGCAACCTATTCAGCCAAGGAACTTGCCAAACTGGACGATTTTATTGTTTTTCTCATGGATCTCCCAGCCATTAGGGAATCACACCCCACCCGCACGCGGCCGCAGCCGCTCCCGCAGCACCACGGTCGCGCGTTGCCCCCTCGGCTGTGCCCAGACAGTCACCTCTGACTGCGTGTGGATCAACTGCAGGGAAAGAATTCATTTTCTGGCAACATTAGAGGTGAATTAAACGCTGGATACTTGCTACCAGTCACTGGAGTAATTCTGCTCCTGAGTCCTTTCATGGCCTGAATGTATGGAAGGAGGGAGGGAAGGTGGGAGAGGTGGGAGGGAGAGACGGAGGGAGGGAGGGAGAGAGGGAGGGAGGGAGGGAAGAAGGAAGGAAGGAAGGAAGGAAGGAAGGAAGGACGGACGGACGGAAGGAAGGAAGGAAGGAAGGAAATAAGCCCTTTCGAGACCACAGAAAATTGCAAAAGGATGTTTCTTCCAACCCGACATGACAAAATTGAATTCCAAGCTATTTAATGCATGCACGAAACGCCATAGAGGAACCCAGCCCGAGCACTCCATCCAGCACAACAGGGAAAGGGGTTCAGAACACAAGCATCGCTCCGGCACTAGCTCAGTGCTTCCAGCTCCGGACTTCCAGGCGATTCCACTTAAATGTAACTACGGGTTAAGGGTTCTCATGGACAGGGCTATCGCCAGCATTTCCATGGACACACAGCTACGGGAACACCGCGGTTATGATCACACGAACGATGGAGCCCTCGGGAAGCCGCTGTCCCGGGGGGTCGGAGCCCCGCTCAGTCCGCGGGGAGCCAGGGCCGGGGTCCCAGCGCGGCCCCGTCCCCTCCCCGCCGGGGTCCCGCTCCCGCCGCGGGCGCAGCTGCCTGGCCCGGCCAGTGGCATTTCAGGAGTGAAAAACCAGCCCCGCGGGTGGGGGCACAGGGAGCCTCTGGGTTTGTCCTTAAAAACGGGGTTTCACAGGTTACACCGTCACGGGGGTGATGCCATGCAGCCTGCCCACGGCCCAGCCCGCCTCAGACCGGCGTGGTTCGTCTGTTGGCCGGGTTGTTGTGCAAAGACTCCTTGAACTCTTTGGGGATGGAGTTATGGACCTGTAAAAAACCGTGGTCCCGCTCCGAGTTGAGCAGCGTCCCCATGGTGACCTTGGAGGGATCCCTGGAGAGGGTGAACATGGAGATGTCGGTGGAGGGGATGGTGCTGAACCCTTTGCTGATGGGCGACATGTCCCGGGAGCGGGGCTCGGTGGAGCGGGAGCTGGACCGCCGGCGGAAGCGGTACCTGTAGGGGGGGAGGCGGGTGAAGGCCGACTTCTTCAGCAGCTCCGAGTGGGAGCGGGCGCGGATCTGGCGGTGCTTCTCGATGTACATGTGCACGGCGATCACCCCCACCATCTCGGCGATGATGAAGGACAGGGCCCCGAAGTAGAAGGACCAGCCGTAGGAGTAGCTCTTCTTGGAGTCGCTCTGCCCCGGGTCCCCCGCGTTGGCCGAGATGTAGACTATGATCCCGATGATGTTGCTGAGACCTGCAGGGGGGACCAGTGGGACAGGTGCTCACCTGAGCAGCAGGAGGGGATGGGGGGATGTGTCCCCATGGGGCACCAACCCCTCTGCCAGCACATTTGGGCCAAATCCGCTTGCAGACCTCTGCTGGTGTCCCAGGATACCTCTACATTCACTTACATCCAGTACACCTGTACATCCCCGCATATCAGAAGGAAAGGAGGAATAACCAGTATTTTGTTTAGAAAACGGACATTTCGAGAGCTGATTGTGCTTTGTTTTGCTGAGCAGTGAACCACAGGAGCCCAGCTGGTGCCCTGCACCAGGGCTGTGGCCGGAGCAGAGCCAACTCGAGGGGCACAGTGGGATCCCTCCAGCATGAACCCCAGCTCGCCATGGCCCTGGAAGCACAGGGAAGCAGCAATGGTTCCATCTCTCTCGATTTCTGGTGGAGCCCCGAGGCTTTGTTTGGGACAGGGGCAGCCTGTGCCCCACCGGCAGCCAGCGGGGCTGTGCCGCAGGCTGGTGCATTCCCGGATTTACTTAATGAATCGATTATGTTCTCTCTGCTGTTTTCTCATCTGCATCAGCAGCTCCTGCCAGCCAAGGAGGGAGAGTCATTTGTCTCTTTGTGGGGAGAAGAAAAACACAAAATAGAGCAGTTCCTTGAGACAAAGACATTGTCACGCGATAATCAGGGGAAGCGTTGGGGAACAGCACAGGGAAATGAGTAATCCAGCAGGAATGGCCTCTCCAGACAGCGATTTCCCTGTGGGACTGCGGCAGCCCCTCTGCCTGGTGCTGCTGCTGCCGGCACAGTGCTYGCTGACTGGCCAGGATGGAGAACGGAGCCCCAGACCCTGTCCCGGGATCGCTGCACTCTGGGAGCCTCTCCTGGGCTGCAGCCCCTGCACAGACCCTGCTCGGGCAGAGCAGGGGGCACACCTGAAGCACTGTCCAGCACAGTGACCATGGCCAGAGAACCCTGACGGTTTTTTCCTGCAGTGGGGATTTTCCCACAGGGATGGGACAGCTCACAAACCTCAAAATCGCTCTGTGCCGATGGTCTGGGAGGACCCACACCCCTCCTCCCATTCTCCCCTGCCCCCAGGCTGGAAGAGCCACCCRGGCAGCTCCTACCTGCGGAGACGAAGAAGATGCCGGCGCTGAGGATGACGTTGTGTTTGCTCTTGTAGAACTCGCTGGCGGCCACGCACAGGCCCCCGAAGAACAGCAGCCCCACGCTGAGGATGGGGAAGATGCTGGACGCTCTCACCGCACCTGCAGGACACGGAGAGGGACAGGATCAGCCCCCAGCAGCCGTCACCAACATCAGCACCTGGGAAGGATCAGTGCAAGAGCACTCCTTGTGCTGTCGGGACTGACGGGGAGACCCAGCTCCGGTCCCCACTATGCACTCTCTGCTTGCCATGGAATCCCAGAATGGCTTGGGTTGGAAAAGACCTTAAGGCCCAACCAGTTCCACTCCCTGCCATGGGAAGGGACACCTTCCACTATCCAAGGTTGCTCCAAGGCCTGTCCAGCCTGGCCTGGGACACTTCCAGGGATAGAACAGACCCAGCTTCTCTGTGCCAGGCCCTGGCACCCACCCTCACAGGGAACAATTTCTTCCCAGTATTTCTGTTCTCCCTGAGCTGCTCCAGAGCCCAGCACCAGCCATAAAAACAACTTAAACCCTAAACTTCTTTTTTTTCCTCTCCTAGGTTATGTCAAGGAATTATGTCTTCCAGCCTTGTCACATGGTCAGCACCAGCAATTTACCTTCCCAACACCAAACACACCACCCTCGGGTTTTGCCTGGAGTGCCTCTGGAGTCTGGGATGGCAGAAACCCCACGGATCTCACCAGGCTGGTGAGGAACTGCCAACCACAGTGTCAGGAACCTCTCCTGTGGGGCCCAAACTATCACAGCTGCTTTGAAAGTAAAAATTTACAAATAAACATACCTCAGTTTCAGCAAAAAGTAATTCTCTGATGTAGGGGAGGAACATTTTGAAAATGAACAGAATGCCAAGGTCCCAGAGCCCAGCCCGGACAGTGCCATGAYGCTGGTGCTGGGCTCCATCCCACAGGATCAGCTCTGGCAGCACTGACAGCAGTCACTGACCAGGCACCACACAAAGAAGGGACTTTCCTATATGGATCAGCTTCCAAAATGACAGTAGAGAGTAATGAATGCAGCAAATCACTACCTGCTGCACCAAAAATACACTGTGCCTTAGTTTGGGCTCTCATCCCTCGATTAGGGCCATTATTAAAGCACAGAAATACAGAGAAGCTCCATTAAAATTCCACTCTGGGGGCTTTAAAATAGACTTTTTACTTTAAATGTGAGAGGGGGTGGGAGAACTTCAACACTAATCTACTAAAACTGCAAACCCATTTCATTAAATTCGCTCTCCTCTTCACCGGGTGAGCAGAGCTGTAGGAATTTGGGAGTCCAGAGCAACAGCCAGATGAGCAGCAGCTGGGTCAGGCAGGGGGTTGGGGCTGAGCAATGGGCACGGGGCCCTTCTCCCAGGATTCCTTCCAGTCCCAGCAGCTCTGAGAGCGCCCAGGGCTGCCACGAGCCCCTGCTGCCTGTTGTTGTTTGGGAACACGGGTGTGGGGATGAACTCTCAGCCGTGCAGACCTCCAGTCTGTCACACACGAGTGGCTTTGCATGTCAGGGTGTGTCATTTGTGCCCAGCCTCTGTCCCYGGTGCCCCGCACACGCTCCACACGTGTGTGCCCAGCGCTGAGGGGACCGTGCTCCTTCTCTGCAGGGTCACCCTCAACCAGCCTCAGGGCCGCCCATGCTTTCCCTGAAAGAGGGGAAATTTAGGTGAGATATACAGAAGAAATTCTTCCCTGTGGAAGGGGTGGGGAGGCCATGACACAGAATGCCCAGAGAAGCTGTGGCTGCCCCATCCCTGGAAGTGTCCCAGGCCAGGCTGGATGGGGCTTGGAGCAACCTGGGATAGTGGAAGGTGTCCCTGCCCATGGCAGGGAGTGGTACTGGATGATCCTGAAGGTCCCTTCCAACCCAAACCATTCCAYGGTTCTGTGTGGAAGCCTGCAGTTCTGAAGCTCTGCTGGCCCCCAGGACAGGAGGACACTGAGACAGGAGGACCCACTTTTCCCAGGAAAGCTGCCACTTCAATTTCCCTCTGTCTCCCTGAGCTTGGCTGCCTCCAGCAGAACACACGGCAGATGCTCGTTGTGCTTCCCCAGCAAATGCAGCCTGGCTGAAGACTCGGGCGACAGGGACGGCAGCACGGATGGGGCACGAACATGAGCCCCTGTGGTGCTGCACCCTCCGACCCAGGGAGGCCCCCAACAAACTCGGCCTGTGCAGCAGCTGCTGGGTCCGGCCGTGGGGACGGTGGGTGCCGGAGCAATGTGCCATTCACGTGTGGCACTGCGGCGGGACGGGGCCGTGCTCGGGTCGCCCGGAGGGTCCCTGCTGCTGCGCGGGGAGCCTGGGGAGCTGCGACCCTCCAGCCTCCTGCCGGGTGAAGCTGGGGGACAGGGAGGGGGTGCCCTGCAGCGTGTGAAGGGGCCCCAGGGGATGTGTGCCATGGGGGAGCAGACTCACGGAGGAGATACTCGGCCGTGTCTTGCTCGTAGTCTGCATCCTCAGGGAAGTGGTCGATTTTCTTACACACTCCTCGGAAGGTTCCTGGGGAGACACAGGGAAACACTCAGAACCCTGCGCTGGCCGGAGCACTGTGGGATGTGCGGCAGCCCAGGGGCCTTGATGTTCTAGATGGGGACACTGAGGCACAGCCTGGGACTCCTCTGATGTGGCAAGGGACAGGCTGTGGTGGGAGGAACTGCAGCATCTCCCTGGAGGAAGGGCAGTCCCCTCGCCACCCCGGCACCAGAGCACATGGTCAGGTGATGATGGCTCTGTCCCCTCTGCCATGGGACCAGGAAGGACACGTCACCAGGGCTCCAGGCAGGAGAATCCAACCCCCCGGTGTCCCGCACGGYGGCATGCTCCCGGGCTGCGCTTGGGGGAGCTGAGCAGCATGACAGGCATCAATTAAAACCTGGAGATGCAGCTCTGGAGGAGGCGAGCTGTCATCCAGAGGGAGACACAGCATCCAAGGGAGAATCGCCTGCTCCCGTTGCTTTGGGAACTGTGGGAGAAGGGGATGCACCGGGCAAGGTGAGGACTCCAGCCGCACAGCACAGTCCCCAGCCTCCTCCTCCTCTCAGCTCCGGGTTTCCACCCACCTGCTCCCAGTACCCAGAGCCAGCAGACTCTGCCCCAGGCCCTCCAGAGCCCCCCACRCATCCCTCTGCTCTGCAGCCATCGGGCACTGCCAGAGTGGGGCTGCACCAACTGAGCCACAGGCTGGGCTGGCACATGCAGAGCAACACGCCCGGCTGCCCAGGGGAGGGGGTGGGCCGGGGGGCAGCCCTGGCTCCGCAGCATCATTCACACTCTGACATTTATTTTGGCTCCTTTACTCCCTCTGTTCATCAACTGATGCTCGTTGCCATGGCAATGCTGAGCCACCTGACACACAACTTCAGCCTCCAAACACACACCACAACAAGGCTGCAATCCCAAAAAGCCCCCTCTGACCTCCAAACTGCTCCCCAAGGAGGGAATCCTGCCCTTGGGAGCTGTGGTTGGAAATGGCTTTGGGGATGGATGAGGCGGCTGATGTGGTCCTGACCGGATGTCACATCCTCAGCCACCAGGGCCCCGTCCCCTGGTGACAGCAGATGCGACTCCATGTGTTCCTCTCCCGGCTTTACAGCTGGGCCTGGCTGAAGGACATCGGGATGGTGTCACTGGGACATGTCCTGGCTGAGGCACCGGCTCTGGGCACTCACAGTCCCTGCCAATGCCTCATCTGGGTGCGCCTTCCAGGCACCCAGCTGTGCATCCAGAGGCAGGCACAGGCCTGGGCACAGCACAGCGTGGCTCGTGCTCTGCGGACAGGCTGCACCGGGGGGCTGCTGCCTCCGCCCCAGCCACCGCTCCCGGTGCTGCCAGAGGTTGGGCTCCCGGCTAGGAGCATGCCARGCTGCTGGTTCCAGCACATCCCAAGCCGCTCCTGAGCCCTTTCCCAGCGCTGGCCGTGCCTGTGCCGTGGCTCTGCGCTGGGGCCTGAGTCACACCCGCGGGTTTGATTCATCTGCGGCCGGGCGAGCGCCAGCGCAGGTGGTGCTGCCGCCGGTACCCACTCCCCGCTCGGCTGTTCCTGCGGTGGATCTCAGCAATTTCCTCCCAGTTAGCCAGCTTGGCTTATCGCCACACTTCCCTGCCAGAGCCCAGCACCGCAGCGGCTGGCCCTGCTCAGCCCCTGGGCAGTGGGGCTGCGCTGGGAGCCCCGATCAGCCGGAGCTCCCCCCTCTCCCACCCCAGCACTGGAGGAACCAGACCTGCCCGTCCCCTCCTTCAGGAGGGCTCGGCATGAGCAGCCCCGGCTCCGCCAGCAGTCGGTGCCACCAGGCAGGTGCCACCAGGCAGGTGCCACCTCTGCCCACTCTCTGCAGCGGGTGCACAGCCCTGGGCAGGAGTGGGGCGCGTCCACCCTTGCTGTGCCCCAGCCTCAGCCGGCTGCAGGGCAAACTCTGCATGTGATGGTCTCACCTTAGTCCATGGAAACCTTCTCCAGCTGGAAAATCTTCCAGGGCACTTTGTGTGTGTGAGCAATGGGACCGTGGGCCGTGCCCGTGCCCGGTGGCCCCAGCTCCCGCAGCGAGCCCTGCCTTTGGGTGACACCGGCTTTAATTTGGAAGCGAYGAACTCGTACTTCACACTCTGCAGCCGCAGGTTGGTACAGGCATCCCTCGCCTCCCCTCCCCGCCCGCAGGGCTGTTCGCATCCCGCGCTCCGCGTGATCCTTCGATCCCTCTCGTCCGCCCAGCTCCGAGCCCCCCCGGCACGCGCGGGCTGCTGTGAGTGCCCCCGGAGCCCCCCGCTCGCCCCGGGCAGGGGGCAGGGCTTGTGCCTTCCCTGCTCTGCTCACTCGTGTTGCGCTGTATGCTCCGAGCTCCCGCGCCGCATTTATCGGCACATGCAGAGGCAATTAATTGATTTGATCTCAGGTTGTTTTCCTCTCAGAGCCCTTTTGCCCAGGGAGGGCTGGGGGGACGGGGAGGGCGTTGTGAGGGAAATACGGCTGCAGTGGTGGAAATACAGCCAAGAATATCGATCTCGGCCTGGCGAGCCAGAAGACTAAAGAGCTCCAGTTAGGGTGTTAAAACCTCATTACTTTTCGTCTGGTGGAACAGTTTTCCAGGGACCATTCTGGGTGTTACTGGTGTGTGCAGAGAAAGACTCAGGCTGGGGAGGATGAGCTAAGACCATTCTTAAATGAAAACAAAATTCCTTGCTCCCCTCATACTGGCTCAGCCAGAAGGAGTCAAGGTCACACTCCAGCCCTCAGCTCTCCACTCCTCCCAATAAATCTAAGTGAGTTATCTCCCAAGTTGTGGTTTCCAGTAATGGCCTTCCTGAAGACACTGCGTTACACTGAATCCATCTGAAGAAAGTGGCGGGTCATTATGGTCTAAGTTCTCTGAAAATTAGTATTTTGGAGAACCAGAGGTCAGAGCTAAGCTGGGAGGTGCTGGGGTAGGAGCCTGCCGTGCATCACTGGAGATGCTCAGGCTCTGCACTCCCTGAGTAACAAGAGCAAGATACCTAAATATCTCCAAGGAATTAAAACTTCAGGGCTCATCTTTTTTTACCTCCCACCCACTTCCCAGATGCTTGGAGAGATGGAAAGAAATTCATCCGTATTCATTCCCTTCTCCAGCTCCAGGCTCTGCAAGGAATCCTGAGGCTCTTTGCACAAGGTCCCTGGTGTGAGATTGCAGAGATCCGGGATTTCGGGTCTGTGTTAGCCACGGCCGGCAGCCAGTGGCCACCTCACAGGGCGCAGCAGGTGGCACTGAGCAGCTCCTGTGCCCCTGGGAAGGGCTGTGGGGGTCCCAGCCACCCCCCAGCACCTCGTTTGGCTCCTGCATCACCAAATTTTCACAACAGCCTGGGTTCAAAGATGCACAGCAGCTTAGCAGAACAGCAGAGAAGGCTGGTGGGATGGCTACAGAGCCCTGATCCACAGTTCGGAGCAACCCAGCTGGAGCTGAGGACAAGGAGTGCTCTCTGCCAGGGCATGGAAGCCGTGGGGAGCCAGGTGACCCGTCCTTGCCATCACACCAGCCTGTGACTCCTCAGACTGTTACTGTCACCACCTCCTCGCACGCATCTGTTGGGCCCAACTCCACYGGAGAGCGGCTGAACGAAGGCAAAACCCGAGAGCCCCCAGCCCGGCACCAGTGTTGGGATGGGTGCTGGGCCCCTCAGCACCTGGCAGTGGGAGGAATCCTCCTCCTCCTCAGGACTGAGTTCTCCCGCAGCACATCCCCGTCGCCCCAGCAGCCCCACACCAGCTTCCCACCGCGGTACCGGTGTAATCTGGCTCCGTCTCCATTTCACACCCTCTCCCCCTCTCTGCGGTGGTGGTTGGTGGCTGAGCAGAGGCACCTACACAGATACGCCTGTTCTGAAGGACTTTTTTCCTGKTTTTTTATATGTATATATATATTTTAAAAAACAGTGGAAAAAACCCAAGTCAGATGAAAGGAATGCAGGAGCGCGGAGGCGGCAGAGGTGGCCGGGCTGTGCCGGTCGAGCGGTGGCCGGCGCGAGCACGTACCTGCGCACGCCTGTGGCAGTGGGGAACCCAGCCCCCCGTGCCTCCCCACGGCTCGGTGGTGTGTGGGGAGCAGGAGATGCCCGTGCTGGGCATCCCCAYGGGGGACACGGCGAGCACAGCTTGGCACTCACACCGCGGGTGGGCTGGGAGCTCCTGCCAGCGCCAGCCCGCGAGGTGCCAGCGATCGGCGCGTGGCACAGGGACTTCACTCCCTCAGCAGTGTTAAAAGGGAAAAAAAAAAATTTAAAAAATCTACATTTTGACAGTGACTCATCATCTCCCATTCTGGAATCTGTGGGGTTGGTGCAACCTACACAAGGCAGTTCAGAAAAGCAAAACAATTCTGAATAATAGAGGAGGAAAAAAACCTTTGCAGCTGATGGGTAATTTCCAGCCTCTCGCTCTGAGGGTTTAGCTGGGTTTTCTCATTAGAAAAGTAATCAGGTAACAATCTGGAGCTGCTTCCAGGGGCTCCCCCCACACTCCCCTGAGCTTCCTTCTTCYCTGCATCCTTCCAACCTTCCTCCCTCTGTCCTTCAACATTGCTGGAGCTCATGGCAGGGAAACACCACGCTCCTGGGAAGATGCTGGGATGGGGTAGGAAGGTGCAATGGGCTGAGGTGAGTGCAGGGGTTCTGGGTGGCCCTTTCTCTGCTGTCCCCTCCTTGGCACACCAATGGCAATGGGCCCACACCAATGCCGGTGCTGGGAGCCCTTGGATCGTGCTGGGGAGGAGAGYGCTCATCAGCATGTCTTAGGAAATCATTTCATGTTTTATCTTTAACAGTGAATAAACATTGATTTTTATTTTAAAAGGTAATTGACATTCCTATGAGAGTGCAATGAGTGCTGGAGCAGCCGGAATCGGCGTAAATAAACCCTGTGCTAGAAATTAATGAGCTTCACTGATTGAGTTTATCTGTTTAAATTAATACAATTCTAGCAATTATAAAAAAATAATGATCTTTTGTTTGTTTGCCTGCTTGGAGACATTGATGGTAAGAGATGGGGCAGAGCAGGAGGCCTGGCCCCAGCCGAGCATCCCAGTGCCCGAGGCGCCGAGTCCTCCCCCCATGCAGCTGGAGCAGGGCCCCCTCTCCTTGTTTAATGAACATTTTAGATTTGGGTTTGGGTTAACTGATGAGCTTCTGTAAAGGGTTTGCCTTCCAGCCTGCTCTTTGGCTGATGGTAATAGGGGCGGCCAGCTCAGCCCCAGGAGATTCCTGGATCCCACAGCTTTTTCCAACAGGATGTGGGGGAAGTGGGTCCATCCCTCAGGGTGGGAGCTTTGTGCCCACTTGCCAAAGGGGGCTTGGGCTCATCCGCATCCTCCTCTTCCCAYCACTCCAAGAACTGGCTAGAGCTGGAAGAAGCTCCCAGCTCAACCCTGGTGTGAGTGCCTGATCTTTAGGGTCTCTTCCAACCCAAACCATTCCATGATCCCATGATTCTATGATCCCAGCTGCCAGCTGGATAATTAACAGAAGGATCCAGACTCACTCGTTTGTAGGAGTGAGTTGAACCCACGTCTTGTTTCATGTCCAGAACACTGAAAACTGATGCTAAAAACAACCCAGATGGGACCAAGGGGAAAACCAAGAGTCAAGAGTGTAAAATCTGGGATCCTCTGGTGAAACAAGCTGCCAGTAATTCAGACAAAGAGAGTCTGTGGGTGTGGGTGCTCCGGTGTCTGGTCCCACCCGGAGCTGTGGCAGGGGCCGGATCATCCCCCAGCTGCTTAAGCACCTATTTATACTGAGGAGGAGAGAAGCTGCATTACGATGGGGAGCTGGAGGTTTCACCTCACCAGTATTAAAATGTCCTCTGAATTTCTAAAAACCTATAAATGACAATTTCATAGCTGTGAAGCGTGGCATCCAGCACAGGGGAGTGCTATTTTCGACTCCGTGTTGACAGCTGAAGGGGAATGGATCCCAGAATTAAAAACTAGTTGCTGCTCAAGTCCAAGCAATCATGGCTTGATTACGGTTCTTATGGGCACACAGAGGCGAGTTCGAGGCACCAGCACAGACTCCTGGTGCTTTGAGAGGTCAATTCACAGAGCAGAAAACAATTATAAGCCAAACCACTTAGGAGAATGGATTTAAGCATTAAAGCACAACTGTGTACAGAGAATGATTTAAGAGTGTTTTGCCCCAAAACTCATCACCATGACGGGAGTTTGCATTGGTTTAGAAACTGCCTGGCTAATATGTAAACAGCTATAAAAATAAAAACAGGCCCAACAAAGAGAAGAAAGGAGATATTCACAACACTGTATATAAATCAGCAACTTGTAATTGTAGAACACCGATAAAGGCGCAAACAAACAGCGGAAAAACATCACAACGTCCTTCCCCAGTGCACCGGGATGAGCAGCAGCAGCAGAACGGAGCAGTGCCACCGCCTGCCACCAAACAACGCAGCAGCGTTAGTCACAGGCCCCAGAAATGTTAAATAACTGATCACAGCCATGGCATTTCACATCCAGCACATCCGCATCCCGGGGAGACGCAGAAGGGGCCGGCAGAGCAGTTACCAGCTGGCTGGGATGCTGCGCCGGGAAGGGCGTGGGGGCAGAGCCTGAGATGCTCCCCTGCCCACCCTGCCCACCCTATACCCTGCACTGCTCCACGGGCTTGGGCTGGTACCTGATGGCACAAGCAGGGACTTGGAACAAGGGGACAGGCCATGGACACAGAGTGACCAGGTCACTGGTCACATCTGCTGKGGTGCAGCCTACAGCACACCGGGGCAGTGACAGGGACAGGGCTCTGTGGGTGCAGACCCCAGCAGGTGACGATCAGGGTGAGGGCCAAAAGGGATATCCTGGCGCTGTGATGTATAGCAGCCTGGAAAAATGATTTTATTCATGGAATCATCATAGAATCACAAAACGGTTTGGGTTGGAAGGGACCTTCAAGACCACCCAGTTCCACTCCTTGCCACAGGCAGGAACATCTTCCACCATCCCAGATTGCGCCAAGAGCCATTCAGCCTGGCCTTGGACACYTGCAGGGATGGGGCAGCCACAGCTTYCCTGGGCAACCTGTGCCAGGGCCTCCCCTCACTTAATATTCCCTATCTCGAGGTGAAGCAGCTGCTTAAATTTGTGATCAACACCATGGTCCGTGTCTGAAGGAGTATGTYACCGAATTCAGGGAGGGCTCAGGGGGAGAGGCTGGGGAGGTGCCAGAGGAGCCCAGTGGGCAGCGAGCCCCTCCATGCCCTCAGCACAGCCTGACCTCAGCCCAGCACTGCAGTTCCAGGGCTGCAAAAAGCAAATAATTTTCCAAAGGAGACTCACAGTGCAGAATATCCAGGCTAAAAATATGTAAATGGCCATGGAAAGCACTGTCAGAGCTGCAGCGAGACAAGCTAGTCGCCAAAAGGCAATTTTGAATTTCCGAGCTCGTTGCACGAGGCATTAAAAAGGTCACTATTTCTGAAATAAGGATCTTTACAAATAAACACATTTGCCGAGGCCTCGGTGAGTCATGCYGGAGCAGAGCACAGAGCATTTCCACCCTAATGCTCCTGACAGGCCGGGAGCAGGGAGATCTTTTCATGTTTACAGTTCATCAATAGTTATTACAGCTGCACAGTCAATCTTTAAAGCACATTTAGCCTGGGAGGAGGCTCGGCAGGTTGTTTTCCCTGAAAAAGTGATATTAAATTTATTACGTTCTTCCTCTTTTATAGCATGGATTTGAAGGTAAGTATTTGAACTTCAAATACATGACTGCCACTCCAGCACCTGCCTTTTTTTAAATATATCTATACTTCTGTCACATCTTCCTGGTATAAATATTTGAAGTTTTCAGCTGATGYGCTAAAAGGGCCTCGATCCATCACAGCCTATTTATTCCAGGGAATGCAGTGGGCATCGTGCTGCTGTTTTGCTGGTGTGGGAGGGAGGTGCTGGAATCCCGGAGCCACAGCTCCCAGCTCCCCTGCCCGCTGGTGCCAGGCTCCCCCGGCCGGGGGTGCGGGTCCGGTCCGGCCCCGTGCTGCCGCGGGTTCCGAGCGCATCCAGCGCCGACGGATTTAGCTCCTGCCTGCCGAGAGGCAGAGCCGCCTCCTCACCATCTGCGGGAGGGAAGCAGCCCCGGGGAGCAGCTCCAACGCCCCAGATGGGGAAAGCGATATTCAGGAGTAGCACCATAGTTTCACTCTTAGATTTTTTTGGAGAACAAGAAGGGACTCTCCTGCAGACAGAGCATCAGGAGAGAACTTTGCTGGTGAACGAGCGAGCGACGTCAGCCACACCTTCCCCCTCCAAGAAATAAAAGCTGCCCTTGTGAGCTGCCCGGAAATCCAGAGCCATTCCCATGGCACAGCACTCGCTCTGCCCTTAGGAGGTCCTCGATGGTACTGCACCAGGAACGGGCTCCCTGCCTGGGCCAGGGCCAGGGGATGCTGCGTCTCACCCATCACTCATCACTTTGGGGTTTTACAGCACCAAGAGACCCCAACACATGGCAGCCAGCTGCTCCAGGCCCCTGAAACACTCCTGTGCCTCAGGCAGCCCATGGGACTCCTCTATCCAAGGCCTGATGTCCCTGCCCACGCTGCAGCCCTGGCACCGCGGGCTCTGCATCCAGACACGCTCCGGCCCAGAGGGCAGGACCCTGTTCCCAGCTACAAACCTGCTCCACTCTAACTTGGGTCAGACCCAGTCAAACTGCTTCATGGTCCCTGAGCCACTCACACCATCACCTTGGCCTTTAAACTGCCTCACCTTCCCCAGCTTCCCTAACCTGGCTCAAAGGACAAAATACTTTGCTAGAAAAAATCTGAGGTTTGAAACAACCCCRGGTTCATCCGGCCCTGACATTCCAAGCACCAAACAACCTCAGCTCCCATAGCTCTGCCCTTCCAGGAGCCAAATAGAGCTCTGAGGGGGAGAGGAGAAACACGTGAAAGCCCCTGAGCTGGATGGCAGCAGAGAGCTTCACCACTCACACAATGCTTTCCACGTTCCTCTTCTCTTGTATTCAGTCAAGGAGAGAGCCCGTCCTGCTGCTGCTGCAGCCAGGTGCTGCTCTGCCATCAGTCTCAAGGAGAGCGAGACTTCCACCAGCCCCACRGCACTTACCTGGGGCTGCCTCCGTGGCTTTGATCCCCTGCTTTCAGCTCTGGCTCATGCCCAGSGCCCATGGCTTTGCCCTCAGCCCACACCACACATCCCTGCAGGGAGAGCTGTGCCTGCAGCAKCCCTTGAATGGCTCTGTCCCAGCTGCAGCCCAGCAGCACCACCCGGTTATCACTGAGGGCACCCAGCTGCTCCCTGGATGAGGCAGCGGCACTTTGGGCTCCAAGCAGGGTGGAGAACGGATGGAGAGCAGCCGCGAGGAGGGCTGGAGAGGGACTTTGGACAAGGGCATGAYGGAACGACAGGACAAGAGGGAACGGCTTCACACTGCCAGAAARGATGTTTAGATTAGATATACRTAGGAATTCTTCCCTGTGAGYGGGGGGAGGCCCTGGCACAGGTTGCCCAGGGAAGCTGTGGCTGCCSCATCCCTGGAAGTGTCCAAGGCCAGGTTGGATGGGGCTTGGAGCMACCTGGGACAGTGGAAGGTGTCCYTGTCCATGGCAGGAGGTGGAACTGGGTGGTCTTGAARGTCCCTTCCAACSCAAAACATTCCATGGTCCTATGGTTCTGTTATCCCTGATTTACAGAAGGGCAGTGGCGCACTGGAGAGATGCAGATCACAAGCATCTGCTCACTTTGGGTGCTCAGCTGGAGCCGCCGGAGCCGGGGATTTCACAGCCCTGGAACAGGCTCTGCGCGGGAGGTGCCGCTGCTGTCACAGCCCAGCCTGCGCCCGGCGGAACCCGCGCCGAGGAACAGCTCCTGCGTGCTGATGGGACGTTCTGCTTCTCCTGTGTTATGGAAGACTTCTCCTCACCCTGAAGGGGAGATCTGTTCAAATTGGCATTGCAAGTAATTTCTAAAGAGCGACTGAGCTTGTGTGCCCTGACCAGCCCCTGCTTAAGGCACGGGGCTGCCAGCGAGACCCTCTGCGAGCGGCACGGACGGTGTTACCCACGCCGCGCCAGTGCCGGGCCGCACGGCGGACAGCAGCTCCCACAGCCGCGGTGCCMCCACAGCCACGGTCCCGCACGCTGCAGCGGGCACAGGGGCCGTGCTGTCACCGCGGCCCCACAGCCCGGTGTCCCCCGGGGCCCCGCGCCGGGCGCGGTGCCGCCAGACGGGGCTGGGGCGGAGGCGGCGGCGCGTCTGTCTCTCACCTCGGCGGCGATGAGCCGCGGCTGGCGGCGCAGGCACACGGCCCCGGCCGCAGAGATGCACCGCAGCTCGGCCGAAGGGATCGGCCCGGCCACGGAGATGCACCGGAGCCCGGCCGGAGGGATCGGCCCGGCCGCGGGGATGCACCGGAGCTCGGCCGGAGGGATCGGCCCGGTGGGACGAGCTGACGGCTCCCGGCAGCTGCTGCAGGCTGAGGTTTGGGGGCGGCAGTGGGAATTGAGACAGATTGGGACAATATACAGAGTATATTTAATATTATTATCTRCGATAATTTAAAACATGCACACCACCTCCCCTGGCCTCGCTGCCCTGCGGTGCCCTCGCAGGACCACGCTTCGGCGGGTGTGTGACAGAAGCAGAAGCCCCGGCTCCTGCTCCTCCCCAGCTGAGGTCTCACACCCCGCTGCAGCTCTCCTGCTTCCTATGCAAGGCGCGATCCTCTGATCCTTTTCCAGCTTCTCACGTTGGAGAGGAGGCCAAAGACTGATGTACAGAGAACACTTTCATCTTTGGCTGGAGTGTGCTGAGGAGCGACAAGAGACTCTCCCAGCACGGGGAGAAGGAGCCTCGGGGCTGCGAGAGGCTCCTGGCCCCTGGAGCATCCTGGGCGGGCAGGGGGGATCAGCACGTGCCCACGTGGAGGGGTCCCGCTCCCAGCCCATTCCCGGGTGGCACWGTGAGGCCTGGTGGCACAGCCAGGCCGGGTGGCACAGCTGCTGTGCCGCAATGTGGCTGCGCACCTGAGCCAGGCTGCTCGGGCAAACGGAGGATTTGGCAAGGATGCCGCGCATCCCGGCAGGAATGGCTGTCTCAGCTGGCCGGCACACACAGCCGGGCTGAGGCAGGGACAGCTGCTGGGAGGTCGCAGTCTGCCTTGCCAGGTGACAGAGACCTTTCCCAGCCAGGCAGCAGCCCCGGGCCAGGGCGGGCAGGGAAGGCAGACGGTGACTCCTGCAGCCCCTTGCAATGCTCATGCGGTGACGTTGTGTGCGCTGCGATCGGTGATGCTGATGTACCACATACAGCAGCAAAAAGTTGGTGTTTAACATCCAGCTGAGCATCATCAGCCTGTCTTGAAGGGTTCCTATTCCTTGTTAGGAGGGAGCCCAGCCTCTCCAGGGGCATGGAGGTGCCATTTCTGGGACCAGGGGAAATCCTGCAGGACAGGAGCAGCTTGATGACAGTGCCAGCAGCACAAGCCAATGCCTATTTTAATCAGTTAAAACCACGAATGCTTCAAAACGGTCATTGGTAGTCTCTCTGGGGGTGCTCTCCTCTCCCCTTGTGATTCCAAGCACGAACTGAGAGTAAAGGTGTAATTAGGGGACAATTACCAAGTCACCAGTGAAATTGGAAATGCGAGAGGCATGAACACAAATGTCACCCTCAAACACCACCTTTTGTCACTGCTCTGTACTGCCCAAGTCCCATAGGGTGTATCAACAATGCCAACACCCCCATGGGTGCCCAGCGACCCCCAGAAAGGCTGGGGGGGTCACATGTCCCCCCCTGCTCCCTGCACCCACCCCAGGGCTCCTGTCCACCCCAATTCTCCTCTTTCAATACAAACCACTTGGCAAACAGCAAACACAGGGCCCCAGGGAGGAGGCAGGATGGTACAAGAGGCTGCCCTGCTCCCAAACCTGCCCACTGCCCTCCCTGCCCCCCTGGCATTTCCACGTGACTATGATAAAACACCACCATTCCCAAGGACCTGACACAGGAACAGCTCAGCCCTTCTCTGCTGCCCAACAACATGAGATTTGTCTGTACATTGTGGTGTCAGGAGATAAGGAACAGGCAATATCTGAGAAAATCATCACACCCTATCACCTGTTCAGCAGCCACGATCCCTCCTCCTGCCTCTCCCTGCTGTGACTACAACAAACCCCGGTATGCCCAAGCACAGCCTCTCACCAGTGAGTGAGGGATTCCTGCAAAGGTCAGGGGATGAGTGAACCCAGGGGTCTTGACACATCTCAGAAGGGATCAATATCCTGCCGAAGAACATCCACTCCTCTGGGCAAGTGGTCATAGAATCTTAGAACCCCAGAATGGTTTGGGCTGGAAGGGACCAGAGGACACAGGGCAGTTCACAACACGCAGCACACCCTGGCCTGGACTTTTCGTTCTGAAGACACTTCAATACCTCTTGCAGGTAGATGGTCGGAAAATCACACAAGCGTGGAATCAGAACACTCCGCAGCACCCCCGGCGCCCCGGGCTGGCCCAGGGCCGGGACACGGGCGGTGTCTCCCCGGGGTTGTGTAACAGGTCCCGGCGAGGGATGCAGCCCCCGCGCCTCCTCGGCACAGCCTGCGGAACCTCCTCCCCGCCGCAGAGCTGTCAGCGCACACACGCCCRGGGAGAGACACCCGTTGTCACCCCGGCACTGCCATTCTTTATCGCGGCAGGTGTCTTCTTAATCAGAGCCGTTATCTCGAGCTGCTGCACTCCCCGAGCGAGCCGCGGCTCCTCACAGCCCGCGTGGGACTGCGCACAGCAAGCAGCTCCCGGGTCCTCATCCGAGGAAAGCCACCAAAACCTCTGGAGCTGAGCCCGAGGCATCTGCCAAAGCAAACCCACCCGTGAACCCTCAGGAGGGATGTGAAATCCTCCCCCTCCACGCCAGCACTAACCCAAAATGCAGCCATCAGCTTCAGGGAAGCTGCTTCCCAGGGTCATTTGAAAGACTGAAGTGGGTTGTAGATGCTGTAGGCCAGCTGCAGTCCTTCTGGAAGGGGGCTGGGGCAGTGGGCAGAGGGCAGGACCCCTACCCACCTCCTCCCACAGGCCCTTTGCAGGGACTCAGGACACGGGTGGGCACCTTTCCCTCGGATGCCTCGGACTAAGCCAGCCCCAGGACCTGCCAGTGCTGCTGTGTCAATGGCGGTGGATACCTGGCAGCTACACCCTGCCAGGTGTGAGCCAGCCAGCGGCTCCTGTCAGCAGGTGAGGCGGGGAAGAACCCCCCTGCCGAGCGGGGCCCCTCGGGCAGCAACTGGGCAACCCCCCCACGCTGACGAGTTAGTGCATTTATATAATTTTAAGAGCATTTTTGATTTTCCCGAAAAAGGAGGTTAATGTCTATTTATGAAGTGCACACTGTGTTCATTAAAAATCCATGGTGAAACCCATGCGAACAGGAACCACGGAGATGCGAGAAGCACTGAGCAAGATTAATGCCTCGGCTGCCTCGCCTCACCTCATCCCATCCCGAACAGCAGAGCGTGACAGGTGCCCACACCTGGCCTGGCACCCTGCGCAGAGCAGGGCGTGCCCAGGGGGCTGTGCCAGGGGCGCGGGAGGTGTCACCCCGCGGCACAGCGGGCACGGTGCTGGGGGGCTTTTCCGGAGCTGCGTGAGGTGAGCACTGATGAATCCACCTGGCTTCACCTACGAAAGGCAAAACTCATACTGAGAGAAGGGATTTACCTAAGGCCACGTAGCTCTCGGCAGTGGAGCCGGGCACCTCTCCCTGCTCCCCGGCTGCTCCAGCAAACGTCATCGCTGGCACCTCCTGGCCAGTCCCCACCTCGCTGGGAACTGGAGGATCTGGCATCCATCCGTGGGGCATCCTCCGCAAACCACAGCTACCCACAGCCACCGGCCCCAGCACCGGGACTTGCAGCCTTCATTAACCATCCCTAATTATTTACAGCCGGCATGGAGCCAGTGACCTTGCATGGGAAAAAAACCACTTGAGCCTCATTCAAATTCAGCCTTCCACCTCTATTACACGGGAACAGCTCTGGAGATGACAGGCTCTGCACCACGCCTATGCAGCAGTAAAATGCCTGTTTCTGAGCTGTTCACAGCATACATTTTACTTATCACGTGCTGCTCGCAGGCAGTGAGGGAGCCGGCTCTTTAACCCACCTCAAAAGTCAAGATTTTTGCCCAGAAAACACTGCAGCATCCCAGGAGGGTGAATTTTGCACCCTCTGCTCAAAGCAGAGCTGGTGGCAGCGAGCTGAGGCACAGCTCCTCCCCGGACACTCTCCAAGCAGCCGTGGAGCCGGAGGCACGGCTGCTTGCGGCCACAGTGCCAGCTGGCAGTGGCACGAGACCCTCTGTGTCCAGAAGGATTTTTATGACTCGTGGCATTTGGCCATGTGCCACAAGAACGTGGGTCTGGAGCAGCCCGAGGGTCCAGCCAGCCTCATTTCCATCTCCATTAGAGGACAGTAATTCACGTCTATCCAATACATCCTCCACCAAGGCGAGGCTCAGGGATTCCCTAAATCCAAGGTTGTGCCTGGGTGCTGTACGTGACCCCCCACAGAGCCCTGTGCCCAGGGCACGTGTTAGGACCTGTGTGACCGCAGTGCCAGGGGTTGGGCTGTCCCTGATCCGGGCTGTCCCTGCTCCAGGCTGTCCTGGCGGAGAGACTCGCTGGGTATTAAACTGCAGCCTGGTGATTCCATCAGGGAGTCTCAAAGAGGTCCCTCTCCACCTTCATCCAGCACCTCACCTTAGGTGCCTCCGTCACATCACATCACATCCTCTATTTCCATCACACAGGTGACTTGATGCCTCCCAGCCCTCGGGTAACAAAGAGCAAACAACCCCTTTCCACCACCTCGCCAAACCAGCCTCTCTGTACAGACCAGCCCTGTCTCCCCCTCCATCCCCTCCAGCCCAGGCTGACAGTCCCCATCCCTGCATTCCTGCCCCACAGCCTCATCCCTGGGCTATCCTCGTGGGCACCCCCGGGCACAGCTGTGGCCAGCGGCCTTGGGAGGGGGCCACGCCAGGAGTGCTGGGCCGCTGGGCTAGGCAGGGTGGTCAGCGTGGTCAACGTGGTCAGTGTGGACATGGAGGGCAGCCACAGCCACACCACACCATCACCAGCACTGGCACYGAGCTGGACCGGGAGCCGCCGAGAAGTGGCACGTTGGGGTGGTGATGAGAATCTATCACAGACACCGACCAGACAGGGGAACAGGACGAGCAGCTCCTTAAATACCTGCCTATAATGAGTAGYGAGAAAAAGTGCTCCATCATGGGTGATTGCAATCTCAGGGACATTTGCTTGGCGCTTTTAAAAATTAAAGATAATAACTTTCTAACAGAAACAATCTTGCTGTCACCTTGGGGAAATTCTCTGCTTGGCCTCACTCTGAGGGCTGAGAGGAGCTGGAGGTGGGGGAAGAGCTGGTGCCTGGCCAGGGCAGCCGCTTCCAGCCCGATTTAATGCCTTCACTGCCACCCAGCTCAGCTCAGTGGAGCCAAAACCAGCCAGGACAGAACCAACAGGGCAAAATGGAAATTCAGGAGCAAGGGCAGGTGCTTTCCTGCACCTCACACCCCTGCCAGGCCGACTGGAAAAGGGGAATGGAAAATTGAATTGAAAAAATAAAAATCGGGGATTTTGATACGGAAAGTAGCAGGCCATGGAGGTGGCTGGTGGGAGAAGCTGACGGGATCAGTTAAAATAACCTGCAACTGAAAGGTCAAGGCAAAACAAGCAGAAATTCTTTCATTGTGTTGGAGGAGCTCCCTGATGGTGTAAAACACCAATGGATCATGATGGTGTAGCTGTCAGTCACAGAGCAGAAGTGACACATGCTTATTTATTCATCAGATACTTCTGTTCTGCACTTGGAGACAAATAGGCTCCTGTACTCTGGCAGGAGCTGGGGGGATGCTAAACAGCCACTGCGAAGTGTAAACACGGACTCGGGAAGACTAGAGAACTTCCTCCCAGGAGCATTCAGAGAACAGGCTGAGAAGGCTCCTGAAGATCTAAAATGGATTTTAATAAATCTTGGCATTCTGTTGAATTTCTAGAAGACGAGAGAAGCTGGTTTAATGCCAGGAGTGATGCGATGGGCAATGGCAGGAGCTGTGTCCTCAGCACCGCCCGTGGGTTCGCAGAGGTGGGAACGGGGGAGGAGGCAAATGTCAAACAGCCTCGTGGAAAATACATTTATCAAACTTCATAAATTTTTCTTGATATGGTTACAAATTCAGTTGATAAAGGAAGTCAGTAACATAATACATTTAAGAGTTCCACAGGGTATTTGATTTAGCTCTCCTGAAAAAGTTAAAGACCTGTATTATGCAGAATCAACAGCGCTTTATTAACGGGGCTGGGAGCTCGCAGACGGTCCCTGTCATCCGAGGGATGTTCCTGCACAGGATTGCCTGTTACCAGGACAGTGTTGAGCTATAACAACATCTTTATTGAGAGTATTGAATAAAACATGAAATAATTGGGAGTAAAAGAGGGAAATGGCAGAGAAAAGACTGATGGAAACACTAGTGAACAAGGGAGGTGGGTCAGGCAAATTTGGGCAGCTCGGTATCAGCTCATTCAGCAATGGATCCTTATACAGCCAACTCCAAGGATGAAGAGTGAGCAAACAGGACAGCAAGTTCCAGTTTTGGGGAAGGAGCTGATGATCAGTCACACAGGATGGGCTGGGATTGGGCTGGGCCACCACCGTGGGGACTCCCTGTGAGGGGCTCAGTGACCTCAGTGTGCAACCAGACTCACAGCAGGCAGGAACACGACAAGCAGCCCACATGGCTGTGGGAGACCCGGGTACCAGAGATTTCTTATGTCCAAGGGGAGTTTGAGGAGCTCATGTCCTTTCCCGGTGGAACCACCATTCCAGGGACATAACCACCCCCGAGGGCAGCCTCCAGGACTGACCATCCGTCCACCATGAAGTCACGCAGGAGCTGCAGGTCAGGTGTAGAAAGGACTGGGCAGGGTCCTGAGGGCTGTGGGGTCAGCAGGCGGTACCTGCAATGTTATCTTTAAATCCAGACAGGATCCTCACAAAAGACCAGCCCTGAACAAAGCTCCCCAGGCTCGGCAGGGAGGAACTGCTGGTTGGCAAAGGCTGTGCTGGAGCTGCTGTGGGGGGCACTGGAGGGGCCGAGATGGGCCCAAGTGGGACAGCTCAGCTGAGGAACAGCTCTGGGACGTAAGATGTCTGTGTACCCTGCAAAACACCCCACATCCCACCCCAGAGGGATGCAGGATGCCGAGCATCCTCTGTGAGGGAGGCAGGCAGAGCAACGCTTGGCCTCCTCCAGAAATGACAGAGCACTTTATTCTGATGAGGGAAATGAAGGAGGAAAGGAAAAGTACCACATCGCCTTAAAATATGGTATTTTGAGCAGCCTTGGCCAAATCCTTCTGCTCCTTCTGCCTGTTTCAGATCCGCATGATGCCATGGAGCCAGTCCCAATCTACACCACGCAGCAGGGAGGACACAGAGCCTCCCTGCATTTAATGATGCTGCATTTAATGATGCTGAATTTAATTAAGTTTGATGAAAACCAAAGTTCTCTTACTTTCTTGAAAACACTACCAGCCTAAGCAGCTCTTTCTCGACTTCAGCTCTCCCCCCGACGTGCCGTGTGCCTCCCTCCCTTCCGTACTGCCACAGCAGGCACAGAGGAAAACAAGGGACACTGGAACAGCCACGGAGGACAGGCACCGACAGCGCTGGGCACACCTGAGCCGGACGCACGAGGGGACCCGCCAAGCATCTACATATTCTAAAAGCAATAATTAGGATCCAAACGCTGCGATTCCGAACAGACTATCCCAACCCAGCAGTCTGGGAACACCTGCCTGGGCTCCAGATATTGAGTCAACCGCTAATTTGTGTTTCCCGGTGTGGGTGTCTCTCCATGGGTCTGCGGCGGCTCCATTCAGGATTTATCCGCTCTCGCCGATGGGCTTGTGACGCTCACGTGGTGCGTGTCTCCCACGCAGGCGCTGCGCCGGGACCGGCAGGGATGCTCAGAGCCGGCACTGGCGCCGGGCAGCTCCGGGATGTGCCACGCGCGCCCGGCCCGCGGGGCCGCGGGGGCTCCGCACGGAATTCCTCCCCCGTTACACGCATTAAACCCCCCAGAGGGGCGGAAAGTTCAAGGCTGAGGCGGTTCCCCACGGGCAGGGAGCTCTGCTCAGTGCTAAAAGCGTCTCCCACACCGCAGGAGGACTGGCCCCTGCGACAGACCGTGCTCGGTCCCGGCGCGGAGGACGAAGCCTCTGCCCCTTTTCCAAGCCCGATCCAGTGAGCGCACAGAAAGCAGGAGGCAGCAAGGCCCTGCAGCAGGGATCACACAGGACCTGCTGCATGTAACAGGTACAGGACTCAGCCCCCAGCGCTCCCCCGGCTGGGGGGTCCTCAGCCCCCGGCCCAGCACGGTCCTTCCCCCGCACCGACGCGTGAGCTCTGCGCAGCCCGGCTGGGGGAAGTTTTCCCTTCCCAGCACTGCGCTGGTTAACAGCCTGCGAGGTGCGTTTCTCCTGCAGAATTCAGGAGGTTGATAAGCAGCCCCAGCACATTCCCCAGCACCATCGCGGCCCCCCTGTGCTCCCCTCGAGCGCAGGCTGGGACCCTCCCCGCCCTGTCACCGACCGGCTGCTGCAGCCCCCGCAGCCCCACTCCACCCACAGCCCCACGCAGGGGATGACGGAGCCCGTGCCCCGCGCGAGGCCTCGCTTGTGCCGCAGGTACGGCCGCGCAGCCCCGCACGGCTCCCACTCCCACTCCCACTCCAGCAGCTCTCGGAGCACCAGCGGGGTAGGACGTGGAACCGTGAGCGCTGAGCCCACGGACAGCCCACGCCCTGCTGCTCCCAGCCCCATGCCTGGGCTCCGGGTGATGGGCTGTGATCCAGCTCCAAGCTCTGCCATGGCACGGCCAAGCCCTTTCCCGAATGAGCTCTGCCCAGGGCAGTGGGGCCTCTCTGGCTCCTTCCAAAGCAATGATTGATCACAGTGAGGGAAACATAAAAATTGGCTGGAAAAAAAAAAATACAGGTAGCAAACCCAAGAATTTTGGAAATCACTCATGCCTCCAGCAATCCCATCCTTCACATCCCTGGCTCCTGCCTCCTTGGCTCCCTCAGACCAAGAGGGGAGACAGATTATCTCAAATTATTTATTATGGAATTAGAGCATGATCCAAACCCTCCTTGAATCAATAAGAAAGCTCTGACTGGCTTCACCGTGTTTAGGACTGAGCACCAGGAACAGACAGGATATTTCTGCATCCGTGGCCGTGACTCACCGAGAACTTTCCAACGTGGAGGAGCAGCTCAGCRCCGTGGCTCGCCTGCCCCCACCGCTGGAGGGGTTGCTCCTGGACTGGGGCACTCTGACACCCCCGGGGCCCCACAGGACAGTGGGGCAGGTCYCCCTGAGCACACAGAACACCCGCTGCTGCCACTAATAGTAAAAGTTAGGGCCCAGGGTGATGCCATCGGCCATTTTTTGCTGCGCAGGTACCAGCACCTGGCTCGGTTAAAGCTCATGTTTAACCACAGCCTGTGGATGCTCAGAAACACCTCAACCAGCAGCTTTGGGGCAAAACTGCCCCAAAACGTGGCCTGTGTTGCAGGAGGGCGGCAGCTGCTGGGGCCTCGCCAGCCGGGCACTGCTGAGGGAGGGAAGCAAAGGGGCAAAGCGGCGAGGCCGGGCAGGCAAGAGCGCGGTCGTGGGGCCGCCGTGGTGGGGCAGCCCTGCTGTGGGACAGCCCGGCCGTGGGGACGGAGGGACGAGCTGCTGTGGGGCAGCAGCAGCCCACCCTGCCCTGCTGCGGCGCTCGGAGGGGAAGGGCTGGCGCTGATGGCGGGGCTCGGTGATGAAAACGCCGGGTGCGGTGGGTTTCCCGGCGACAGGGACGCGGTGCCGGAGGAGCCTTGGAGAGGGGCAGCAGCCGCGGGGCTCTCTCACTCACACAGCCCCGGTCGGGAGGGGGACCTGTGGCCCCTCAGCCCGGAGCTCCCCGGGAGGACACAGCGCGTCTGCCGCCGCCGGCGCCGGTCCCCAGCACGGGGGGGACCCCGCACCCCGCAGCCCCCTTCCCCCCGGCCCCCGCGCGGAGCAGCCCCCCGCGAGGTTCCATCTCGATGCCACCGCGGGTGCCCGGGGAGAGAAGCAGAGGGCGGCAGCGGGGAGCGCCGGAGCCGCCGGGCCGGGGGATGCTCGGATGGCCGGGGGATGCGCCGCTCGCCGGGGGCCCGGATCTGGGGTGGGGGTCCCGCGATGCAACCCCTCCCCCGAAGTTTTGGGGCCGCGGGGGTCGGTACCTTCCAGGCAGCACGTCCTCCAGAGCCCCGAGTGGGTCATCACCTCCTCGTTCTTGCGGCTCGTGTCGTTGTCGCTCGTGGACTTAGTCCTGCACACGCCGCGCGAGTAGAGCCAGTAGTCAGTGCCCACGGCGATGGTCATCAGGCTGAAGGCTGCGAAGGCTCCCACCGTGGTGACGAGCATCTGGACGCCTCTGTCACACATCCTCATGCTGCTTCATCCTCCGGCGGCGGCTCGCAGGGGAAGGGCCGGCGCCGCCGCCCGCCGCCCGCCGCCTCATGCCCCCGCGGCCGGCGGAGAGCCGGGGCCCCGCGGCGGCGCGGAGCGGGGCGGCCCGGCCCCGGGGAGCCCGGCAGGCATGGCCCGAGCGGAGCCCGCGGAGCGCAGCAGCCCGGCCCGGCGGAGCGGCTCCGCCGTGCGCTCCCGCCGCCTCTCCCGGCGCCTCCCCCGCGCCGCCCGGCCAAGGCAGCGGCGGGGGGCGGCGGGGGCGGGGGGCAGGGGGGGCGGGACCCGCGGGGGGCTGCGCCGCCGGGACACCGCCCCCCGCCCGCACCGACGGGCCGGCGGCAGAGACGGGGTCTGGGACCGGGACCGGGCGGACGGGGGCCGGGACGGGGAGCCCACCCCGGGGTGCCGAGACYGGGCGGGCACCGTGACCGGGACTGCCGCGGGAACCCCACCCCGGGATGCTGGGACCGGGACTGCCCCGGGAGATCGGAGAAGGACCCTACCCAAGGATACCGGGACTGAGCGGGGGGATCCCACCGCTGGGGGCCGGGACTGAGCGGGGACGGAGACCGTGACCGTGACTGCCGCAGGGACCACAGCCCGCGATTCTGGGACCAGACCGGGACTGTCCCAACGGACCGGGACCTGGACCGGGTGGAAGTCCCCATCCCGGGGAGCCAATACTGCCTCAGGGACAGTCACCCATCCGCCCCAGCCCCCCGGCATGGGTCCGCTCTCTTCCCCGATACCACTCCCCCCCCGCCCAGTTCGCCCAGTGCCTGAGCTGCTGCACCGGTACCGGGCACCGGGCGGCATCTGGGGCGAGGGGCTGGGAGCCGCGCACGCACAGAGCAGACCCCAGGGAGGGCAYGGCACCTGCCCACGCTGACACGGAGCTGTCCATGCCCCGGCGACATCAGTGTTTATCCCCTGCCCAAGAGCTGGTTCATCCTGAACATCCCTTGTACCCACAACCCACTCCTGAACCATTCCCAGCAGTTAACCCCCCTGCCCTCTCCCTCTCCGCTGTCTCCTCATCTCCCTCAAACATTCCTCAGCCGGTTGGATGAGCTCATGATTCATGCGACCTTTCCAACAAGCCCTAGAATACACTTACCTCTCGAATTCAGTCCTGTAAGGGCCACGGGTGAGACAGGAAAGCGAAGATTTACACGATGGCGTGTGCTTCCCCAGCCCTCATCTGTATGCACTCACATGGAAATACTAGTTATTTACTCCAAAAAGGCAAACAGAAAATTATGAAGGTACTGAGAAATTAAGAATATGAAAATTAGGTAGCTCCTCAACCTGAAATYTCCGTTTGTGCTACTCCCCAGGCAGGGCACATTGATTGCTGCCCCGCCRCCTTCCCTCCCCAGCTTCCCGCTGGCTCCTGGCTGTGGATCACCCTGGTTCATTCCCTGCTTCCCCACGGGCCCTGTGCCTGGTTCCCAGCTCAGGCTGGAGGCGGTGCAGCTCTGCCCAGGCTCTCTGGGCGCACAGCACCAGCTTCTGCTTCCCAGCGTTTCCATCCGGAGAGCCGCAGCGCTCGGTGAGCTGGGAGGGGACACAGCCCTCTGGGGAGTGTAGGGATGGGGACACAGGGGTTGGGGTCAGCAGCACCCACCCACCCACTCTGTATCACAGGGTTTTTTCTGGTGCATTTTTTGAGGATGGGTTATCTCTTCTCAGTTTCTGTGAGTGGCGCTGGCAGAGGSACACAATGGTCACAGGTCACACCCTGGTGTCACAGACTGGACACCAGGATGAGCCCTGGGCATGGCTGCCCTGGGACACTGGTCATAGAATCATAGAACCCCAGAACGGTTTGAGTTAGAAGGAATATTAAAGCCCATCCAGTCCCACCCCCTGCCACAGGCAGGGACACCTTCCACTATCCCAGGTTGCTCCGAGCCCCATCCAACCTGGCCTTGGACACTTCCAGGGATGGGGCAGCCACAGCTTCCCTGGGCAACCTGCGCCAGGGCCTCCCCACCCTCGCAGGGAAGAATTTCGTCCCAATATCCAATATAAATCTCTCCTCTTTTAATTTAAAACCATTCCCCCTTGTCCTGTCACTATCTGCCCATGTAAAAAGTTCCTCTCCACGGTTTTCCTAAGCTCGTGATCCTGAGCAATCCCGTGGGTACCACGAAGGTAGCTCAGAGCACGGCACAGGGAAAGTTTCTGCGGGATATCTGCCTCAGCCACGCACGACGCCCCCCATCCTGCCGCCCCCGGCGCTCCCACGGCCGTCCCCCCGCCTGTCACAGCGCGTGGGGCAGCGCCTGACGCCAGCACCCCGCCCGGCCCCCGGCCTGCGCAGAGGCTGCAAAGATATCTCCCACCCACAGCTGAGGGGCTGCAAATTGCGTTGCGAGTGGGGGATTTTGCAGCCTTAATTGTGTTATTTTAACACAGCGTGTGTAGGTGTGAGCAGAGTGCACATGTACCGTTTCCTAGGCTTTGAACAAAGCGAGCTCAAACAGAAGCAAAGTCCATGTCAGATCGTGTTGGCCCTTGTAGGGTTGGAGGTGGGGACACCCTCGCCAAGCCCTGCACCCTTTCTCCGCTCCATGAATGGAGTGTTGGCTCCAGGAGTGAGCTCGGAGCTCTGGCTGGAGCAGCCTCCCCAGGGGCTCTCTAAGATTTGGGAGCAACAAGAATTTGGTGACCCTGGCATCCTGCTCTGTGACTCAGACTGCAGGGTCACAGCCTGGCACCCTGATCTGGGCAGCCTGGGCTCCTGCAGCTCCAGCTCCATCACCTCTTCCTGTTCCCTGCCTTGGCCATTGTCATCCACCTGCTCCTGGACCTGGACCCTTCTGCRCTGGTCAAAGTAGAAACAAATAACCAAATCTAGCCCACACTTCAAAGAATGTACAACTCTTGCAAGAAAAAAGCTGTCCTTGCAGGCAAAAATGTCCTAACCTGAGATCTGCTAGGCTTTGTCCTCCCAAATCCAGCGATGAAAGCTCTGCTGCATTTAAATTGGCAAAGTGACAGGAAGTAAGTAGTCAGAAATAATCCCTAGCTGGATTAGGTTTTTCCTTGAAGGAAGAGAGGCTGATACAAGGCGAGTTTGGGTCATTAGTGATGCAGGGAGATGCTCCAGCCTTGCCTAGTCTTCACTTCATTTTCCTGCTCCCGGGGGCTGCGAGGGGATAAGGACTCCAGAGCCTTTGGCACATGTGTTCATCCTTCCCCACTCCTACGAGGGGATTATTTATATCTGCACACACTTTGGAAGTGCTGGCTGCAATCCACTGGCTCCAGCAGGACTCCAGTGGTGAGGCTGGTGTGTCYCCGTGTGGTGTGCTGCTGGGGGGTGGCACTGATGCCATACGTGCCACCAGCCCCAGTGCCCGTGGCAGGAGCTGCCTCGCTTGGTGCAAGCTGGTGCAATTCCCTACCAGCTCCGCTCTCCCTGCTGGATTTCCGACAGTTGAGGAGCAATAAAAATAGCATGGGAGGAACAGAAATCCACTCTGATTAAGCCTCTTTATTCTGAGAGATGCCGAGGGAGCAGGGGTGGCCGTGTGTGGGCCAGCAGCACGCAGCTTCCGGGACCTAGGCAGCCACACTCACAGCAGCTGYGTGCCCAAATCTGGGTTATTTTGCCCACACTTGTGACATGCCCTCTGCGTTTTTTYGCCTCTGTACTGATGCATTCTCTATGACTCCCTGACAAGAGGGTGGAGCCAGGTGGGGGTCGGTCTCTACTCCCAGGGAACAAGTGACAGGACAAGGGGAAACGGCCTCAAGTTGCACCAGGSGAAATATAAATTGGGTATTAGCAAAGATTTCTTCACCAAAAGGGTTGTCAAGTGGTAGAGTCCCCATACCTGGAGGGATTTAAAAGCCATGTAGATGAGGCACTTGGGGACAGGGGTTGGCGGTGGCCTTGGCAGTGCTGGAGGAACAGTTGAACACAATGGTCTTAGAAGGCTTTTCCAACCTGAAGGACTCCATGATTCTTTGATTCCCTGGGCAGACAAAGCAAGCTGAGGAGATGGAAAGGGATGACACAGGACAGCAAGCATTATGGCAGTGCCACAGGGTTCCCYCAGCTGCTCCATGGTCAGCAGCTCTCCATCTTCCCGATCCTGGGCTGTGTGAGGGAAGCCAAGAGAATCCCTCCCCCAAGGTCATACAAAGACCAGCCTGTCCATGGAGCACGTCTGCATGGGATGGGTGGGAAGGGTGGGCTATTAACAAAGGGATCTGTGGGCAGTGGTAGCCCAGAAGCAATAAAAGAACAAATAGCAGAAGATTAAACCCATTCTGTAGTCAGGTCCAGCCGGACCACGCTGAGCCACAAGGAAAGGTTCACTGCTGCTCCAGCCTGCCACAATTTAATTGATTTGATTTAAATCCTTTGAAGAAGAAGTGGATAAGGAATAATGAGGCAAACAGGATTCTAATGCAAATGAAAGAGATGAAAGATGGCTTCAGGGAGACACTCTTGAAGGTCAGCCCCAATGCAGAGCTGCTCCTGGTCACTCACTCCAACGTTAATGAGGCTGTGTTGCCCCGGATGCTTTGATGGATGGAGGGATGGATCAGGAGGCAAGCACTGGGATGTCTGGCCTTTAATCCCCTCGCTCTGGGCAGATCATCCTTCACAGCCGTGGGGAGGGTTTTACCTGGCTGTCACAGGGACTCGGGTTCCTGCTGCCCGTGTCACGCTGGGTAAGCAGACTTCCTAATCGGGTTTTTCCAGATACTCCAATGGAGGCTCTAACTTCAGAATTAATTAACTTCACTATCAAAAGCTGAGTCATTTGTCACAATGGTTTTGTCATTAGCTCCCATAATTAAGGAAAGTGTCACAAAACCAAATGTTTCACTTACACAAGCCAGGAGAGGCGAAGCTCAGGAGCGCTTCCGACATGCTGGGAACAGGCACGTCAGTGAATCTGGGGAGGGGCTCGACCAGGCACCCCAAACCCCTGTGCTGGGGCTGGGGGGACCTTCCTGGCACGGCTGGGGGCTGAGGGCAGCACCAGGGGCGGCTCAGGGAGTGGGGGCACCCACCAGGGCTGCCCAGCCTGGAGGATGCTGGGGCGTGCCAGCAGTGCCGGGGCTGGTTCAGCCGGGCAGTTTTCCCACCCCCAGGCGAATTGAGGTGTCCCTGGTGACCATCAGCCACACTGGGTGGAGAGATGAGGACATCTTGCTGAAAGCTTAGCTGGTGTCTCCAAGGACAGGAGGAGAAACCCTTCCCAGCACACTCACCAGCTTTCACAAGGACACATCCTAAAAAAGCAGAGCTCCTCGTTGGAGAAAGGCAGGTTCGTGCCTGCAGCTCTCCTGGGACTGAGCAGAGAGTGATGGTGCACCCAGCCAGGAACCCCCCCACAGCCCCCAGAGCACCTGCAGGCACCGGGGGATCCCAGAGGATCTCGACCCCTGAGCCCCAGCCCCTGCCCTCGTTGTCGGGCACCCACCACTGCAACCAGCTCGTGCCCACAGCCCTGCACCAGTCACACAGACTGGAACCAGTGCTCCTGGGGTGGTGGGAAAAGCCTCTGCAGCAGCATTAAGCAACTCACCGAGGAGCAGTTAACTGAAGACACAAACAACCTGCACCCTCCCTCCCCTCCCCACTGTCCATATGTACCTTTAAGTGCAGCTGCAGCTTCCACTCTGGACCTGCATTTGAGCAGCTCCAGTAATGGATAATCTCCAGCTGTACAGTTATGCAGCTTTTTGACCGAAAATCTGGAACTTCTCAGCATTTCCTGCTGCGCCAGGACTCGGCAGGGCCCCTCCTGGTGACCCTTGGGACCCCCCACATGCCCAGCCACYGGCTCGTCCCCAGAGTTCCATGGGCAAAGAAAGCCAAGCTCTCAGGGTTTCTTTAAAATTATATATTTTATTTTTTCATACATGCAGCAAATTGAATCAAGAGTATATGCCCATCTAAAAGAAGGTCTTCATGAGAACTGTTTGACAACACACAGCAGGTAGTCTAGGATGTAGAAAAGTCATCAAATACTTGCAGGTGAAATCAAATTCACAAACACAAACTGTTCAACGATAAACATTTTCTCTTTTTTTTTTTTTTCCTCCTTGTTTTAATTGCCACTTTGAATGTGATCAGAAATAAACAGCTCAGGTGACACTTCCATGCATGGAGCCACGGGCGTGTGGTCACGCAGCCTCACCCGCTCCTGCCACAGCAGACAAGCCCCAGCACTTGGCAGTGTGAGCAGGTTGCACCCTCCAGGTGCTATCCCAGCCTTTGGGAACAGCGGGATCCTTGTGTTCTGTGCTCGGATCCCCTTGGTTCCTCCCTGGAGTTGGAGCTCTGGGATTCACAACCATGAGAGCACATCACCTGCCCTGCGCTCACTCATCTTCCCTCTGTGTACACGGGCTGGCCACTGCACAAACTCACATTTAATTATTAAATGGATTAAATCAATCGATAGCTCCTTTGGTGATGGCTCTCATCACGGGAAGGCTACTCAGAGCTGCAGCCAGGGCAGACAAGCGCAGCAGCAGCAGCAGATCCCCAGCCATGTGCAGACTGGGAGCAGGAGCAGCGCAGGTTCTGCACTTGGAGCTGCCACAGACCAGCAGCCAAGGGGCCAACACAGCCCCAGGGGGAACTGTCTGATCCATCCTGTCCCGTGGGAAACCAACTGAGAGCCTGAGCCCACTTACCTGTAGCACTGGGATGTAATCCAACCTGGCACAAAGCCAGAACTTGCCATCCTTTGTGGTGGGTGACAGCATGTCCTGCCTCCTCAGCCCTTCCTCTGTTCTCCCCCAGGTAGCCCAGGGCTCTGGGTCCCCCTTTGCCACAGGGGACCCTGCTGCCAGTCCCACTGAATCCAGGTGTGGCACCAGAACTGAGCCCACCTCCCAGCAGCAGCCAGGGGCACCCTGCAAGTCCTCTGTGCATCAGCTGCCACCTCTGTGCCCCAGGAGCATCCTTGTGTCCCACACTGTCCTTTTGTCCCCAGCACTGCCCTGACTCACTCACAGTGTGGGGCACCACGGGCTCCAGGTACGGATTTCCTGGGCCTTCTCCATGCATGGGAGCACCTGGGGCCTGGGAAACAGGGCTCTCCTGGAACTCTCAGCTCCGAGCATCCTCCTGAAGCTCTGCTTTCCCCATTCAATAGTGAGGATTAAATCATCAAATTACAGTAAACAGTGACTCAACCCCTGTCACTCTGCCCTTCCTTGGAAGCGTCCACACAGATCTGAGAGTCCGTGCAGGGCCAGGCATATCCTATTGTACATTCCTCCACAGAAGAAACAGGTCATCTGGAAATAAGCCTTGGAATAAGAGCTTGGCAAGTAGCAGAATGGACAACGTCAGGAACACTCAAGGTATGAGTCCTGTGAAGAGGACCCAGCATCTGCCAAGCTCGCCCCGGAGCGTGGATCTCAATCCCAACGCTGCCTCCAAAGCTGCCTGGTGCCACGTCCCAGCTTCCCTGCAGTCTGCTCAGTGTCCAGCAACGCCTGCTCCATGCACAAGTGTCACCCCAACACAGACACAGAAGTCCCAAACAGAAAAGATGTGACTCCCCCCGCAGCAGCTCCTGCACGTGCCCACGGCCCCGGAGTGCCCCTTGGGCCCTGAGACCTTCCAGCAGCATCCTGGACAGACCCGGGAGCGCCTTCAGAGCCGAAGATATGGAAATTAAAAACATTCACCACTGAAGTAATACTAATTCTGCAGCAACAGGTTGAAGGTCACAGTAACGCACATGCTCTGACATCAGCTGTGGTCTGCAGAGGATGGCGCGATGTCTCCGGGATGTGCCGGGCTCAGGGGAGCCCTCGCCAGCCACCAGCCCCCGACCCCTGGGCCTCGCCTGGTGCAGAGCCCTTCGTAAACCCCCTCCTGGATCTGGCACAATTTGCAGTTTTTCTGGGTTTGGTTTGGTTTCGTCCAGCCCAGGGCAAGACCCGAGGCTCAGCTCTCACCCCTGGCAGTGTCTCACCCCCAGGACAGTGTCCGTGGCTGGGTGACAGGAGGGGACACCCGTCTGGCCCCCTGGCACTGAGACAGCGCCTTAGCTGCTGGCAGCCTTTAGTTCTCAAGGAATCATTAAAAGAAGAAAATAATTTCCAAAGGTAGAGCTTCATGTTTATAAAAGATCAACAAACCAGAATTTCCTCTATAGAATCCCTTGCGATTGATAAAATCCCACCCATTTCCCTGTRGCCCAGAGGAACGGCTGCATCCCGCAGAACCAGCGCTGGTTGAGAAAACACACCCGGGGGTTCTGCAAACCAGCCAGACTGGGCTGTGACGGGCGCGGGGACTCAGGGGGTGCTCACCTGGGGCTCTGGGAACCCAACAGCCAGACAGAGCCACCAGCCAGGCCAACAGGGTGGCCAGCCCCTGCCTGCCCCCACCTTCCTCTGCCTGCTCCTGCCCACACCTTCCTTCACCTGTCTGGCCCTGCCCATGCCCGCCTGCTCCTGTCCACATCCGCCCGCTCCTGCTCCCTCCTGCCCACACCTGTTCCTGTCCTCCTCTGACTGCCCCTGCCCCCTCTTGCCTGCTCCTACCCATTCCTGCCTGCCCCATCCTCTGCTGCCTGCTCCTGCCCTCTCCATCCTCCCCATCTCCTTCTCCTGCCTCCTTGCCCCTCCTTCCTGCTCCTGCCTGTCCTTATCCCCCCTTCCTGCTCCTGCCTCCCTTGCCTGTCCTTACCTTCCCCTTCCTGCTCCTGCCTGTCCTTACCTTCCCCTTCCTGCTCCTGCCTGTTCCTGCCTGTCCTTACCCCCCCTTCCTGCTCCTGCCTCCCTTGCCTGTCCCTACCTGCCCCTTCCTGCTCCTGCCTGTCCTTACCTTCCCCTTCCTGCTCCTGCCTGCTCCTGCCTGTCCTTACCTTCCCCTTCCTGCTCCTGCCTG
>JACAXG010000028.1:807648-858686 GCA_018881555.1 Amblyornis subalaris
TGCCTGTCCTTACCTTCCCCTTCCTGCTCCTGCCTGTCCTTACCTTCCCCTTCCTGCTCCTGCCTGTCCTTACCTTCCCCTTCCTGCTCCTGCCTCCCTTTCCTGCTCCTGCCTGCCCCGCCCACCCCTGCCCTCCCGCACGCCACGGCTCTGCCTCACAAACAGCTGCTGGAATTGTCTCTTCTCATTCAGAGGTTTTTTTTTTTTTAATGATGGAGAAGGTCCTGGATTACTGACTAAAACCCCCAGGAATTTGGTGGAAATCAGGGAAATCAAGATGCCTGTGAAATCCATGGGTTTGGAGCCTGGAAGAGAATAGCAGAGGGTGGAAAGTAGAAAAGTTTCTGTTATAAATAGCCCTCAGTGCAGCCCTTTGGTCCTGGGCATGTTTTCAGTTGGTAAATTGTAAACCGAGAATATAAATGTGTTTTGTTTTGGTAGAATATTAATATCCTTTACAGAGCTGTTACATCTCGACAGTGTCTGTGAAAGATTTATGCGAGTGCTGACAGAGYGTATCAAAACTGCAAACTGTTCCAGATGTTACAAAAAACCCCCACCTTTCACTTAGAAAAAAGGTTTGCTCTGATTTACAAGAACTGGCATGGGATTGGTTTGGAGTCGTAATGCCCGAGCGCGGGGAAGGCGGATGGCGGGGGATGCTCCGGAGAGCCGGGCTGACCCTATGGACAATGCATTGGAAAATATAGGTCTATAAGCAGATTTTTCCACACTGATCAAATATATCCATGTCTTGAACAAAAGGCTCCTCTAAGACAAGCTCACACTCATCGCAAGCTTCAGCACAACGCTTTAAGCGATCAACCATGCTTAGCATTCCACAGCAACGCTTTGGGAGTAGCTGGGTCACCGGGATCTCAGCATCCCACTGCAAAAATTACAGAGACTGTAGCAATTTGGTATATTTCTGTTTAAAAACTCTATTAGTCACCACCAACTATAGTTCCTAGAAGTATCACTGACCGGTAACTGGCACCCCGGACACCTCCGGCTGGGGAAACCAAGCTAGCGAGTGGCACGGACACGGAGAGGCTCCGAGGAGAAGCGGCCGGCGCGTGGCGGGAGGGGATGTGTGTCTGCACTGCTAATCCCGGAAGACTAGTGTCGTATGTACAGGGCGACCTGGCGTGGGACAGCGAGGACAGGGCTGCGCCGCGACTACACGTTAATGACAAACTCGGGGTTAGTGTAGGAGAATCCAGCAAACTCGTTCTGGTCCAAGTTCATGATGAAGAGTTTGTCCGTGGGCGTGAGCTCCACCGGCTGCCGGGTGAACTCTTTGTCGAAGTTGGAAGTGTCGCGTTTGTCCTTCTGTTAAACGGAAAGCACAGAGTTAAACCGGCACAGGAGGGAGGCGGCAGCAGGGGTGACAGCATCCGGGGATGGTGACAGCACCCCAGGGCACGGGGCCGGGGGGCCGTGCTGGCCCTGGGAGAGCTGTGCTGCCTCAGCACCCCACATTCCACACTGGCTTCTCAAGCTGCCACCCAGGAGGAACTCACAGCCCTGTGAAACAGAAGCAGCCCCACACCACCAGCAAGAAGAGGGGAACACCGGTTTAACAAGCCTGAAACACACAACCAGGACAGAAAGAGACACGTGAGAGCCGGGGGTGTCGAAGGGAGCATCCCTCCTCTCCTGTTCGCTGTGGGAGAGAGCATGTAGCAGTTCTCAGCATGCAGAATCCTCACTGCAACCAGAGCTCGGCACTGCACAGGAGGAAAGAGCCTGGAGGAAGCAACATGCCTCAAAATGGCAGCAACAGTCACTACCATGTCAGAATTCGCACAAAATAATCAGCTGTAAGAGCTCGTTCTGCTTTAAGCTTGATTTTTGAATGATGTCGTGCTATGGTGTTAACCAACAGTGGTTCATTGATGGAGGATGTAATTTGCTCCAGGGTTGTATAGAGAAAACACACAGCACTTCAAAACCCCTGAGGAGGAAAATTCTACACATGCAACCTTTTCTCCTTGCAATTTCTTAAGAAGAACAACTTTGCAGCTACACCCCAGCCAAAAAAAGGGAAGCAAATGGACATTAGYGTCAGGATTAGCGCTGGGAACCTGCTATCAGCACTGCGTGTGGGCTGCTCTTCCAAACCCTGTGGATCAGAGACCGCCCGGCACGAGGGTGTCCTGCTGTGGGAGGTGACAGGGCCGTGGCTGGAGGGGGACCAAGCACTGCAGGTACAGCACAAGCACCCAGGTCCCTCATCCRCAGTGGAGGGACACTGGCATCGGGAACTGGCTCTGCTTCGTTTTGTTACTAAAGCCAACAGGGACAAAATGCCTTCGCCAGCCCTTCTTCCATGTCTCTGTGTAGGAAAGACCCCAACTCCCTGCTGGAGGTGACCCTCCCCTGCCCTGACACCGGTAGAACCCTGTCACAAATGTAGTGCCTTGCAGAAACCTGCAACATGGTGGTTTTTTTTACTTTTCCCCAGACTTTGCCTTTGAAGCGGGGCCCCACCACACTGGGGTCTTGCTGTGCTCTGCTACATCAGGATTTCCCACCCTGCATTAATCTGCCAGCTCGAACTCAGACAAGTAACTGTGGGGGTCCTGCAGGTCCYACACCSCAGCCCACTCCCCACACTGTGGCTGAACTCCCACTGCTCTGTCCTGGGGAAGGACGTGGCAGGTGAGACGCTGTGTCCTCCCTTCAGCCCCTCTCGGGCCACTGGGACACTGAGGCAGAGCCACCTGCACCTTCATGCCTCAAGCAGGAGCACGGCCAGGACACAGAGCCAGGTCTTCCTGCCAGCACAGACAGGCCGGGAGCACCACACCACGGCTGCAGCCGGATCGAGCCTCAGGAGATGAACCACCAATGGATCAGGACCTCCAGGGATGCTTGGAGACTCCATTTGCCACAGGAGACATCCCGCCAGGATAGCTTTAGCCTTGTGGGAGGAAGATCAGAAAAAGCCAAGGATGATGGAGAGAAGACGTGGTGGGAAGAAAAACAGGGCTGGATGGACCTCAAGGAGCCAAGAGAGAAAAGCCAGGAGAAGAGCCAGGACGTGGTCGTGCCATCAGGCCTTGAACACATGGTGATGCTCCAGAGGCACCAGCGTCAGTGGGTCCCAGGCTGTCCCTGAGCTGCCCGAGGCCCTCCAGGGCTCCTCTCTCCAGCAGAGAAGGAAGAAGATGCAGATTTGGGGGCACAGAGCAGGAGCAGGGAAAGGCAAACGGGTGAAGGAGCCAACTTCAGGTGCAGAATTCTGCAGGCAAAGGGTGAAGCAGTCAGGACACGAGGACAAGCCCACCTCGATGGCAGCAGGGTCCCCCCAGGGACGAGGGCCGGGTAGTCTCTGGCAGAGCGGATGTGGCTGCGCTCGGGGTCTCTCCACAGAAGGAGCTGATGGTGGCCTCGGGCTCCTGTAGGGATCTGAGCCAACCAAACATTTCCTGAAGGCCACATCCATCCAAACCAACATGTGCCAGGACAGCGCTGTCCTACCAAGCCAGGAGCAGGAATGCAGTGGGATGCTGCAAAGGGGAATGACACATCTACATGTGACACTGGTGCAAGCTGCCACCATGGTCCCCAGCCCCCTGGAGCACTCAGCCTGGGGGCCCTGGAGAGGGAAAAACCTCCTGCTGCTGGTTTTTGGCAGCAGAAATCTCTGGGAAAGGCTGCGGTGTGCCCGGGAGGGGGCTCAGGGCAGCCCACCCCCCCGCACTGCCCTCTCCAGCAGCCCCCTGTCCTTGGGGCCTCGGCTGGAAGCGGAACACGGCAAAGTGCCGATTCCTGGTGTCTTACCTTGAATTTTGTCTGAATTCGTGGCAATTTGGCCTCTGTCAAGATGATGAACAATCTGGGAACAGGCAGGGAACAGCTGTGTGGATCTCACATGGAGAGAGGGGAGGGCAGGGGACACTCACGGCTCCAAGTGCCTCCAGCAAAGGGTGAATTGACTCCGGGAGGTGACAAGGAGCACAGCGGGACGGTGTGGCAGTGGCACAGCTTGCCCGGAGCAGCATCTCTGCCTGGAGCACAGGGACAGGAATCCTCCCTGACCCGTGACAGAGTTCCAGGGCTGGCTGGGTGGAGGATGCCGGGATCAGCTCCCGCCGGTGCTCGGGACCTTTCGGAACAATCTTGTAGCGTCCAGATCCGCAGARCTTGGCAGAGGTGGATTCCCAAAGGCAGGAGGGAGGCTGGCAGGAACCTGTAATCCCTCTTTAGCTGGAACTGCCAATGGCTTTGAACAAGTGCTCCTGGGAGAGCGACGGGCAGGGCTGAGTCACCGGCACCCGCCGGCGCTGCAGTCTCCAGCAACGTGGGGCCACGCCGCAGTCGGCTCCGCTCAAGGCGCTGGAAGAGATCCCCGAGCGGCAGCGCTCTGCCAGCCTCGGCCGTGTCCTCCTCCTCGGACCGTCCTTCCTCCCAGGGCCGTCCACAGAAACTCCTTCCCTGTCCGTGCTGGCGGGGCCCGGGCGAGCAGGACCATCGCTGTGCAGCGCGGGCACTGCAGGACACTGCGGGCGCTCACTCCCTTCTTGGATGGTGCTTCCAGCGCATCCCACCTCGGCTTTTTGGGACAAACGCAGAGGACGAACGGGCCACGGCTCCACTGCTGCCAGCATCCCCCAGCAGCTGGGGCAGCTTCCAGCCCCAGCTATTGGAATCACCTCGCTGAACGGCAGAAACTCATTATTGCCAAACACATGCAGGTTTCTGGGACATGTATTCTCACTTTTTATTTTATAATCAGTATCAGAAAAAAATAAATTGGCACATTGCAAGTCAAGCAGATTGATACAGTGACAGCCCACGAACATCTGCAAGGGTATAAAAGGAAGCAGCATGATTGTTGTCCTTTCAAGAGAAATTCACCCTTCCTGAAACGTTTTCTTTTATGCCAGAAACAAAACTCAGGCCATTTAAATACCTAGCGGYGATTTTTAAGGGTAGAACTATCAGTTGAAACAAGTTTCTTTGCAAGCTTCGTATCAGAATTCACAATACTGGTCAGAGTGAAATATCTGCCCTTTGGGTTAACACCATTTTTGACACATAAACCACAGGTAACAAACTCCATCAATGGCTTTGGCATTTGAAAAGAAGAAAAAGCTTCGCTATGGAACCGATGTTGGTGGTGTTTACTAAGGCGACCATGGATTCAGAAGCAGCTCTTCCACATTTCCCATTTACCACTGGATATGTTTGCTTTGATTAAAAAAATGCTTAGAAACTGCACAATCAGGAGAAATCACTGCCAACAGCAGCTCTGCCTTCCTGAATAACTTATCCCACTGCTGGGGACCCAGCGCCGGGAACAAGCCGGCCCAAAGCATCTGTGGAGGGAAGGGGAGCTGTGGTGGGGCTGGGCACACAGCAGGACACAGCTGAAAAAGGAGCCAGAACCAGCATCTTGGCTCTCCAGAGGTTTGGGGAGGAGAGAACTCTGGGGAATGGTTTCATTAAAAACACTTACTTGCCACTAAGGCGAAGAAGGCTAAATATTAAATTTTCATTATTATATTAAAACACTAGAAAAAGGAAAGAGCTGGAATTAAAGCACATGATGAAGGGATTTCTCCCAGTTGTCACTGTGTCTCTGTTCTCCCTGTCACCCACTGAGCTGTTCCCATTTTCTACAAATAAAACATCACAAAAGCCCATGCGCAGCATTTCCTGCGTATCACCCCCCTCCAGTGACACCCCAAATAACAGGAAGACACTTGAAATATGGTCACTCTGGTAGTGAACTAAAGAAAACCCACGGATGCAAGTTTTGCAATGGAAAATGTCACCACAACGGCAGCTGGAACCAGATGACGGATGCAGGGATGAGATCTACACAGCTGCTTAGCTCTTGGCTTGAGGCTTAAAAAACTCAGTGTTAACGAAGGAAAATCCTTCGAATTCTGACTGGTCAATGTTCCCGATGACATCCTGGTCGGGAGGTGTTAGCACGGGCGGATGGCGCGTGAAAAACCGGTCGAAGTTTTCAGCACTGCGGCCGCACTACGAGAGGGGAAGAAAAGAACGGATGGTGGGTGGGGCAGGAAGCGYGGGATGAGGCTGCACCGTCCCCCCGGCGCGGCACGGCCACGGCAGGACGGGAAAAGGTGCAGAACACACTTGGTTAGTCACGAGGGCATGGCATGGCATGGCACGGCACGGGCAGGGCTGGCACAGAAGCGGCTGCAGCAGGAATGAGATGGGTTGGGATGGCTCGTGGTCGCTCTTGCCCACACGCACACGGTACCTGCTCCCAGGGCAGTGCCCCCTTCCCCTGGAGCAGGAGGTTTCCATCGTGTCTGGACTGCTCAGAGGTTTCCTCCTGCTTGAGGAGAGGACCCATCCCTGAAGTGTCCAAGGCCAGGTTGGACAGGGCTTGGAGCAACCTGGGATAGTGGAAGGTGTCCCTGCCCATGGCAGGGGGCGGAACCGGATGAGCTTTAAGGTTCCTTCCCACTCAAATCCCTCTGTGATTCCATGATTCCAATTTCCAGGGCTGCTCTGTCCCTTCTGAACCTGTCAGTCCGACCAGGATGGTCCCCAGCCTCACKGTCCCCAGTGGTGCCACACCCCCAATTTCATTCTCTTAGCAATCCAGCCAAGGGCCCTGCAACTTCCCTGGCTGCAAGGCCTAATTCAATGGAATAACTGCAGCAGCAGCTGGGATCAGGTGGATGCTGGGTCACAGATCAGGCTCAATCCCTGCCTGTCACACACACATCACATCCCCATGAGCAGCATGTGGGGACTCTGCTCCAAGGGCTGCCAGCTCTCCCTCCTGTCACACACAGCCAGGGCTCTCCAGGCTCTGCTTCCTCCAAGGAACGGCTCAGCCAGCCCCTCCCAGTCCCTCAGGCCTCTCTCCCATTGCCCCAGGGAGAACACGCTCCAAGTGCTGCCACAATTTTTTCTGGGCATTTAGCTTCCATTTGTTAAGTAAACAGATTTGCATTTTTAATAAACATCAGACTAAGTATAATAAAATATTAACAACAAATACATGCAAACTTCAATGTCTCCCAGTTCCTTCCTCTGCTCAGAGGTTTCAGGGAAGACAATGTGAATATCCATCAGCCTCTGATGGCACGTTCCTTTGGCAGCCTTTATATGTCCTTATAGCACCAAGGGAGACATTTATTCTCCTCAAACCTCCAAATAAAGCTCAGTGGGTAATGTTTGAGTGGATGTAACTCCAGCTCCAGCCCCTCCACCCTGAGCCCGTCCGTGGGCACCGCGGTACCCTCAGGTTGGTAAGGCCACGTCTTTACATTTCTAGGCTGCCTTGGTTAAGCTTCTACACCCACAAGCACCTCCTGCCCACGGCCACGGGCTCAGCACAGAGCCGAGTCCAGCCCTCCTCCCCCTGCCCCACCCCAGGAGGCTCTGGCCAGCACTGACCCCGGGGCAGCCCAGGCTGCCCTCCCTGCAGTGCAGCTGCTGCTCTAGCCCACGGGATCAAGGCCAGCCTGGGGACGGAGCAGGAGGATGTTTGAGATGTCTGACAAGTCAGCAACAGCCCAACGCCTTCCCAAAGCCATCACATTAACATCAAAACAGCAATTAAATCCTCCAAATGGGAGCTGCCAGTTCCGCGCAGCCCAGGAGCCAAAGCCAGGGCACGAGGAGCCAGGCTGGGCTTGTCAGGGCTGCTGGTCCCCCCCGCAGCACCGGGATGACACGGACTGGGAGCAGGATCCCTGGGAAAGCTCCGGCCCATCCGTGCAGTGCCACCACACCTGGCAGAGCTCACCTGCCCACCCCATCGGCCCCCAGTACACACCCAGAGCCTCCCAGTGCCTTCCAATCCCGCTGTCATTCCCGATTAGCTTCAGGAGAGCTCGGTGCAGACATGCAGGGCAGCCCATGTGCAATGTCTGACAGCACCGGCTGCCTTTGGCTACAAGGAAATGTGCTGTCTTAGGAAACAATACAAACAAAAAACCAAACCAGCAACCCCCTCAGAGAGATTCAAAAATTAATCCTGATGAGAGGCTGCCAGTTATTGGAATAGGAAGCACAAATATATTTTAATATGCATATTGGCAAGCAAGATTTTCTCACTATGATGCAGTGAGGTAAGAATATGAGGATGGAAAATCTGAAAAGTTGCATCCATCTGTGGCATTTCCTGCCCTGCTGCGTGGAATTTGTGGACTTTCTGTTTGGATGCCAATAAAATGGATGGATAAAATCAATACTTTAAAGCTGAAAATTGTCTTTGGGTTTACAGGAGCCACCTCCCAGCCCAGCCCCGAGGTCTGGAGGAGGCGATTTCCAGGCTCCAGGTCTGGCCCACCCTGTGATAAGGGAAAGCAGGAAGCATCCATGCTGCTCCAGGCAGCAAACGGTCATTGTGTGCACGAGCACCTTCACAGCTTCCCAAACTAAGTTCCTTGTTAATGGAGGGAAGATGCCATATGAATTTTTACATTTATCTAAAGCCATCTCGTGAAAAATCATCCTCATTTTAATCTGATATTAACGTACAGGCATCACTCCATCCTGACTGGAGAAAGGGGGAGGGTGGGAATTTATCTTACATAAATCCCAGCGTGTCCTGTCTAATATTTATAGCCAGCACAGAATGGCTTTTCCTCCTGAGCTGCAGAAATAAACCTGTCAGCTCCCAAGATGGCCTTGTATTTAATCACTTTCCTGCTGGATTTCAAATAGAGACAAAAGGCACAATAAAATATTTTCCATTGATCCCTGGGATGCAATCAAGGACCATAAGAAGCTGAGGATGCTGCTGCCACCCACCCTCATTCTCACTGCCAAGGACTGGTGCTGAAGACACCCTCGACTTCCCAGGGATTTGTCCCAAACCAGTGGTACAACCACAATCTCACCGGCCTTGCAGGCATCTCCTGGGCAAGTCTGACCTTCCTGGAGCTGCTCTGGGTCAGGAATCTGGCTCCTTGCACCAGGAGGACCAGGGCTCTTCTGGCAATCGTGTTTAGGGGAATTGGGGTCACAGCACACACCTCAGGCCACGCTGAGGGCCCCTGTGCTGGTCAGGGGGGATGATGGTGCTTTTCACTCGTGTCTGGCTGATGACTCCAGCCCCCAGTCTGGGGTGCTCCAGCACATCCCTTCATCCCTGCTGCTGGCAAAGGGAGCATCCACTGCAAGGCTTCCTGGTGTACGACCCTGCCTTCATCCCTCTCCTACGGAAAAAGCCAAGTTTCTGCCTAGTACACTTAAAATGGAGGCTGAATAGTCTGGGGAATCTCAGGGAAAGTCTTTACAGGACCCTGGGACTCTCAGAGCAAATCCTGACTGGATTACCARAGATGTTTAACCTCAGCACATCCACCTGCCCAATGTCAGCCCCCTCAATCCTTAAATCCCATCTAATTAGGAAATTATGCAAACATCAGAACTCACCTTGTACAGGCTGAACTAAGGCTACAAAACCCCCTACGCAGGGAACTGGTACWTTTACACACCCAGGTCTGTAAGTGGCATTTCAATATTAATTAACTCCAAGCAGTTAGGGGAAAATTAATTTATGCAATTAAAAATTATTAGATTAGAAGGCATTTTTTTAACCCCCCATCCTGTTGTGAATAATCCTGGGCTCTGCCGTGTGATTTCAGTGCTTTCAAAAYGAGACTTTTCAAATCACCAGGCTTTATGTAAAGTAAAGGAGTAATTAGATACCAAAAACAATAATTATCTCAACGAGAGACAGGGAGAGCAGGGAAGTGTAAATACACTCCCAGGGTAACTGCAGACCCAGGAAAGGAATTGTTATGCACCAGCCAGAGCAGGGAGCAGCCAAGCAGAGCCCCACGTCAGAACCACCAAAGACAACCCAGCCCCTGATCTGTCTTGTTCCTGACTCTGTGATAAAGGTTAATCAAGCACAAAGCAACACAGGAGCTCCTGGGAATTCACTTCCAGCTCCAAGCACAGAACAGCCCGGCCAGGCGGAGGCTGAAGCCTCCGTTCGCTGTTGGTGGGGAATGAAGGAGGTTTTGGGGAGGGATGTGATTCCCTCCCCAGCAGCAGCGCTGGGCAGGCACCGAGAGCCCTCCCAGTACCCCCTGAGCCCTCTCAGTGCCCCCTGTGCCCTCTCTCCAAAGTGCAGAGATGCTCAAAACCATGGAAACGTTCCCAAAAAATGGGTGGGTGCTACAGAAGAGACACAGAGCAAAGGTGCCTCTCTGGAGACTGGGACGGGAGGAGGAGCTGAGCCTCAAGCTCAAATCAAACATGAGTTAGTGAACTCCTCTGATAAGCAAAATGATGCTGAAGACAATTTGGATGGGCTCCGCTCCCCCTGGCTGGTGTTCCCTGGGCTGAGCACGGACTGGAAAAGGGGAAGGCTGGGGGCAGGTGAGGGCAGACATCCAGCCCTCGTTTGCACGTTATTCCTTATTTTGAAGCTCTGGATAAAGCCAATTCCAGCCTGACCTTTATAGATGCTAATTATAAAAAAAAAAACAAAAAAGAAAATAGAGTCAAGCCAAGGGGAAGAGCCAGGCCAGCACCAACCCCCTCTGCAGCAGTGCTTGGCCCTGGTGAGACCACCTGAAGGTCACAAACAGCCACATCTCCCCTTGTCACCCCCCAAACACCCCGTGCAGTGTCCAAACCCCATTCCCATTCCTGCTGCTCTGCCCCATGCTCACGGCTGGCACCAAAGAAACAGCTTTTTCCAGCACAGAGGCACTGCTGGAGAAATATCAGCTATCAGCAGGTACCTGAGTTGTCTTAATCCTCCCTGAATCCCAAATCAGCTGCTGTTAATCTCCCTGTCCTATCAAACAGGGAATTTTCCCAGCGCCAGCCGTTGGGTGAAGCGACAGCCGGCAGCTTACAGCCCCCCTCCCCAGGGCCGATGTCAGAGGGATTTTTAAAGAAAGAAGACATTTAAAGCAGGACAAAATTTGCACATTTTAAAGCAGCAGAGCTGTAAGGAAGTGCTTTTGATAGAATTCAGTTGTTTTTCACTGTAAAGCACCAAACACCAGCGCTCTGCCCCAGCCCAGGGCAGGCGGCGACACTGGGGACCTGCTTGGGGAGAGAGAGATGGGGAGAGGGGACACAGCAGCAGCAGCTTCGCTGGAAAATGGACACAGAGGTGGGAAATGGCAGGAGCTATGGATTTCAGGAGACAGGGACTTCTGCAGAATAACCCCACGAAGCCCTGGTCCTTGCTCAGGGAACCCAGGTATGGAGCAGTGTCCCTCCACAGCCGGAGCTCCTGGATCCCCCCTCGTGCCTCAGCATCCCTGGCACGAAGGTTGGGTCTCTCCCCCAGCCAAGAAATCACGGGTGCACAAACAGCTCCAAACACTTTCCCACTGCCACACTTTGGTATCAAAGTCACTGCTCTCCCAGTAATGCCATTCCCACACAGTCCCTCCCAGGGAAAGGCACGCAGGCAGCAATCCAGACCCTCATGCTGATCATCCCAGCTGCTGCCCAGCACCTGGGTCTCCCCATTCCCCAGGCAGGCAGGAGAACAGGACATTACCCCTCTGTGGATGCAGAGACAGCCAGCACAGAGCAGCTTCAAGGACAGGATCCCATGGAGCTCCCTGCAAAGGTATCACTGCCAGGAGTGAATTTGGTACAAAAACATCTACCTGAGATTAAAACAAACAGCCCCAAACACAGGAGGGCAGGGTTGGCAGCCCTGGGGCGAGGGGCAGCTCTCTGGCTCAGCATCCCTGCCCTGTCCATGCTGGAGGAGATGGGGCTGTGGAGGCTCCTGCCCAGCCTCCACATGGGTGTTTTACTCCTGATGGATCAGCCAGGAAAGGAGCTGTAGGAGGAAAAAAGCTGCTGGAGCAGAGAGGCATTGAGAGGGAGCAGAGCGAAAGGCACCAGGCACCCTGCACCAAAGGGACTCCCACTCCGTGTTTTCCCTGGAAGCAGAGTTTTTCCAAGCACCAAAGGGGGCCCTTCAAACAAACAGGAGAACTGTAAAGCAGAGGAAAAGCAGATGTGCACAAGGTTGCTACAGGCAGTGAGACAGGCGAGGCCTCCAGGAGCATACCTGGACTCGGGAGTTGTGATCCAGGAGGAAGGATTAAGGAACGTCCCTACCCTGATCACAAATATCAGGCACGGAGATCAGATTAAGTGTGAATTCAGTTCTCTGTGAAACACCAGTGCCCAACTAGGGCACTGCAGCCAGCAGGCACCGGGGGGGAAAGCATGGGAATAATTCCAAGCCTCAAGGACCCGGAGCACCACGGAGAGACTCGGACAGGGCTGTGACCCCGCCTGTCCCACCAGCTACAAAGAGAAACAGAGAAATCCAGGGAGAGACATCCCTGCTCCCGAGTCTACACGAGGGCAGGGAGAGCACAGGGACAGAGTGTGTCACAGAGAGTTTGGGGGCACAGAGCAGGGAGGGCAGGAAGAGCCTGGGAGGGGTTCAGGCTGCAGCCCCGCACTGGTGTCACCCCTGCACTGGTGACACGTGGACAGATGTCACTGCAACGTGGCTGCACAAGGAGCAGTCAAGCATTCCTGTCTTTTTTGACAAACAGCTTTCCAATTGCTCCTGCCTGCACCTGGGTTTGCTCATTCCCCCCAGGCTGCACTCCTGGCACCCGGGACCTCTCTCCAGGAGAGCCCGGCAGGGCTAAGGAGAAGCAGCCAGGATCCCCTCGCCGCAGAGCCGGGCTCCAGCTGCCTCCCTGGAGAGAAACTGTGTGGTGAAATCCAGCTCCACCCAGGCAGACCGAGCCGAGCTGGGCGTTGGAATAAAGCGGAGATTAAAGAGAAGAGAGATCTGGTCAGCTGGAGAAGAAGGGAGAAAAAACCCCGCAGACCGACTGAGCCGGGCTGAGGAGACAGACACTGCTGCAACACACAGGAGCTGGAGCTCCACCCCTGCAGGGCAGAGCCGGGCACAGGCATCCTGGAGTTCTCCTGCCCCAGCAGAGCCCTGGCACTGCCAGATCCCAGGGGACACGATCTTCCGAGGAGACAGAGACAGGGACAGAGAGGYGGCTCCTCCAGGACGGGCGGCACCGCCCGTGTGCCCGAGGGTGGCTGGCAGAGAGCGCGGGGGAGCCCCGGGGCAGGGGACGGTGGGACAGTGGGAGGGAGCCGCACACTTACAGCCTTTGGCTTGAACGGGGGCTGGATCTCCTTGCGCTCCAGCTTGTCCCAGTCGATGTAGCGGAAGAAGGCGTGCTCCTTGATGTCCCGCTCCCCCTCCGGGCCGCAGCCCAGGCGCTTGGCGGGGTGCTTGGTCATCAGCTGGGGACAGAAACGGGAGAGACAGTCACAGGGTGTCCAACGGCTCCCAAAACRTCCCCTTTGAGAAGTGCCCAGGGAGTTGTGATGCCCAGCTGGACATCCCAGGATGCCCCACATCTCCTCCAGCTTCCTTTGGGGCTCCAAGGAGAGGACACTGAGGGAGAAGCCAGAGGGATTCCAGGGATAGGAAAGGTTGACAATAGCTTGTGAGAGCAGACTAAGATGATGGCAGGTACATGAGCACTGGTGGGATGGGCACATCCCCTTTCCCTCTGGGAATGAAACCGGATGGCCAAGGAACAACCCCAGGGTGCCGGTGGGGCTCCCTCAGCACTCGGCTGCACTGGGGCAGCTGCCCAGCGCTCCCTCTGCTTGGCACAAACTTCTCAGCACCTGCAGAGTTAACTCCAAAACCCACTGCCCATTTAAGATGAACAATCTGCCCTCCGAAACTCATCAGCCCTGCAACCAGAACCCCCAGCCCCTCCGGAGCTGTGGCAGCACAGACACGAGGTGGATTTCTAATGAGAGAGTCAATTTGGAGGAAGAAAAGCACAAACAGTCCATTAATGTTGTTTATCATCTAAACTTCTCCTCTTCAGTGGCTCAATAAGGGAAAGGGGCCCCAGGAATCACGGGCAGCTGTACAACATTAATATCCTGGGGCAGGGTTTGAGCCGTGTTCAGAGATCAGATGRAGATTCCAGAGATTCACAAGACGTTGATAAGGATGGAGAATATGAGCTTTATATCTCCAACAAAAGCACTGCTTTATTAGCAGCAGGGCAATTCATATTGATCCCAGGGCTGTGGAGAGGCTGCAGCAAGCCTGACTCCGTGTCCCAGGGCTGGGGGYCCGTGAGAGCCCCCGGGAGGGACAGGAGGTGCCAATGCTCTGGCCAGAGAGCTGGGACACCTCCCACCCATGTGCTGGGTACAGGTCAGTCCTGCCACCCGTGACAGCACGAAACAAACTTGCCCAGGAAAGCTCATCTTTCACAGCAACGCTGCAATAGGGCACTGAAAGCAAGGAAAACTCCGGGGGAAAAACCCCAAACCTAAAACCCTAAAAAGACAAAAAAACTCCAACAAATAYAAGGTGAGAGCAGAGCCACCAACTGCTCTGTGAGCAAACAGCTCCACATCCCTGGCCTCCAGCTGTGACAGCATCTGCAGCTGGAGGAGTGATGGCGTGAGGCTTTTGTGAGGCAGCATCCCCTTGGAAAGTCCATCTACAAACAGCAAGGGCCTGGCAGGCTCTGCAGGCTGGGCCAGGGATTTTCCAGCCTCTGCTCAGGGCCAGGATGTGGCTGGCATCAGCACCAGCCTTGCAGAGCCCGTCCTCAAGCAGAGAGCCAGGCTRGAGGGCCAGGGAGGCCAGGGACCAGCAAAAACAAAAGCAGGGTTTTTTTCCAAGTTGCTTTTCGTTAATAATTGAATTTCCCTTGGCACTGCAGCACACAGCCCTCTACAAAATGAAACCCAACAAGAAATCCCAGAGTAAGAAGCCTGGGAGAGTGGCAGAGGTGCCATGTCCTGGCCTGGCAAACACATGTGGCAGCAGCACGGGCAGCAGCCGGGATGGGCTTTTCTCAGGCAGCAGCACCGGGGAAATGCCGCCCAAAATACCTGTAAATATTCCCAAAATACTGCGGAAAACACGCCATTTCATGCCTTTGCTATCAGCAGAGATTAAAGAGGGAGCTGATAGCCACAGACAATCTGTTCCCCTGGAAAGGGCTGCTTTGCTCAGGCTGCTTTGCTCCCTCCATATGGGAGGGAAAAGGCTGCRGGTTTGTGCCGGTGCCCACGCGCTGCCGGGGCCGGGACAGGAGTCTGGCTCCTGACAGCCAACCTGGTGCTCAGGAGAGCCACCCTGAGCTACCTGCACATGGAAACAGCAGCTCTGAGATCAGCCTGCAGGAACAAATCCAAGCTGACAGCCGAGGAGGGAAATGCTCCATTTGATCCGTTAATTGCTGCTGACTGGCGAGTCCTGGAGCCCGGGGAGCTCTCCAGTTCGCTTCCCAGCCAAGGATCCCTGATTAGCGCCCGTCTCTGGGCTCTGGTCAGTACCAGGCCTGCAGGATCAAACATTTCCTCTCCGAGCAGTGCAGCAGAAAAAGGTGACTGGCACTGGCACATGGAGTGAAACTGTGGGGGAACAACCAAATGGGTTTGGAGAACGTGGTGGTGAAACCCCAAACCCCTCACAGGTTGYTCCCCGGACCCTCACAACACTGGGTTTGTGCCCTCCTGGCAGCCCTGCCACACCCCAGCACAAACAGCCTGGCCTCGATGCAGCTCCTCAGGACGTATTTCACCGTGTTCCAGGGGCAAACATAAACAATTCCCACCTTACTAAAAAGTTCTTAAATCTCACACGGGGTTTGAATTAAACTCTCTGGTGTAGCAGTTTGGTGGCAGCAAGGAATGTCATGAGGTTTTGAAATAGTAATACAGAGGGAACCACCACTTTGGTACCAAAAAATACAAGAATTTATAGAGAACCAAACCTCAGTGCGTGGCCAAGTATCCTCCCCTGCAGCCTCCCATCTCCAGAGTGAGAAAAGCCACGGCAGCTACACCCAGCAGACGCTGCAGTGGCAGTCCCTGCTCGTTGATTAACAGCACCCACGTTGTGCCTGATGCAGCAGCAAACAAAGCCAGCCCCGAGCCTGGGCCCTGCTCCAGCCTCCGCTGCCCCGGGGCCGTGGGGATGCTCAGCAGCACCGAGTGCTCCCATCCTCCTGCCTGACCAGGAGCACACTGGATTTTCCCTGTACACCCCGAACAACATCAGCAAAAGGACGGGAGATGGTGACAGTGTCTGTGGGAATCCCCCTCCAACCACTCGTGTGGTTTCTGAATTAAGGACTTGATTCTGCTGACTGTGGCAGGGACGCACCCCCTCCCTGTGCCCCATTCCAGGTGGGAACACCTGCAGCAGCCTTTTCCCATGGGACAAATGAATATTCCTCTTTAACACCAGCTCAGAACTCTGGCAACGCCAGGAAGAGGCTCTGAAATGCCGCAGTGGGAGCGTTAAGCGCAGGATGTGTCATTTGTAGATAGAAACACTATTTTGAGATAGAGAACATTCAGATATTTTCAATATTAACTATTATAAGCAAACATTTCTTAAATTCCTACACAAACACATATTTATAGCAGTGTGTGGCACTGGGGGTGAGATGAGGCTCGGTCCCAAGCACACAGAACAACATCAGGACCTCGCCAGCCTTTATCCATCACATCCCAAATTAAATCAGGCTGCAATTAAGTCAGGCCTAGGCCCAGTCCATGGAGAGCTCGGGATGCTGGGCAAGGCAGAACTTCACTGCAAATTAAGAGAGAGGATAATGAAAATGCTGCCCTGACCCCACGGAGACACCACCAGCACTGAGCTTCAGGTTGTCCTGAAGTGCAACTCATCACAGCTAAATGGAGGGATGAAGGTTCTGTACCTGATCTCAGGAAAACTATCTAGGTATCACATCCCTTTTCCCTGAGCATCATCTTTCAYTTCAGGCAAAGACCTGTCCTGTCCTCACCTGATGGGGCACAGGGTCTCTGGGCAGGAACCCTCCCTTCGCCCCTCCCAGCCAACACCCCAGTTCTCTCCAGRCCCTTGCCTGCCCCCAGGCCAGCCCCTGGGTCCCAGCTGTATTTCTGCTCAGTGCAAGGGCACGGAGAGGATGCAGGTGTGATTTTTACCTGGTTTAGTACAAACACACATGGTAGCAGAAGTTGTGGGTTTAGGACTGGAGGGCACAGGCAGCAAAACCCAACCAAGTGTCAGACCCCACTCATGCTGGGGAGCAGTGGGGTGAGCCGGGACCCCCAGGGGTGCAGGATCTCACTGCTCACACTCCCTCCAACCCAGAAGAGGACCCAACCCGGCCCTTACCCCTTTGCAGATCGCCACTGCCTCCTTGGACATGGACTTGGGGTAGGCGACATTGTGCTCCATGATGGACTGGAAGAGCTCGTCTTCATCTTCTCCCTCAAAGGGGGCCTGGAGCAAAGCAGACATGGCTTCAGGGGCATTCCTGAATCTCCAAGCTCCCATGTGCTGCTGTGTCCTTGGCCACRGAGCCAGCCCCAGGAGCACCACACRGGGACACAAGTCTGGTCACTGCAGTTCCTGGGGCTGCRCCCCCAGCGCCACCCCAGCTCCAAGGAGGTGCTCCATCCACGTGCCAGCAGCACAGCAAATCCCACGTCAGCCTATGCTCACAGGGGAACGTGACACAGCCCAGAGGAACCAACTGAAACTCAATTACCTGGCCAGCCAACATCTCATACAGCAGGACCCCGAACGCCCACCAATCCACAGACTTCCCATAGGGCTGGTAAGCAATTATCTGCAAACAACAGAACAGCAGGATTACTCTCCAGGGGTTGACCTGGTGGCACGGGGCGAAGTGGTTCCAAGCTGTAGGTCGGGTCACAAGGATGAGGTTATTCCCTGGGACACATTTCAGCACTGAGATCCTTCGGCCGAGTGCTCTCAGAGCTCCTCCCACTCGCTCTTTACCAGCACTCTGGGACATTTAGGTGAGAACTGTTCACACCAGAAGGGCCTTTAAAAGGAAAGAGCACTTAGAAGAAACCCTCTGTCCTGTGAAGTCCCCAGCTGCCCACTGGGGAAGGTCACAGCCCAGCAGGTGAGAGGAGCTTTGTTCAGAGGGAATCACACACAGGGCTGTTTGCAGGCTGTACCTGTCACCTTGGCACGCAGAGCTCTGTTTGGAATAGAAAAAGTCCCAAAAATGGGTCAAGCAAATCGCAGGACAGTTTTACCCTGAAGCCACGTTGGCCTGAGCACATTGCAGCTCCCTGAAGGAAGAGGCACAGAGCAGCAGAAGGGCCTGGGCTGGAGCATGGCCACGGCACCACAACCACAAAACCCCATTGCTATTCCCAGATATTGTGGGATAGCTCCTCTGAGAGCCACTGGCAGCAGCTTTAATGCCATTCCTGGGTGCCATGGTGATTTGCATCCTAATTTCCCATTTTCTGTTTTTCTTTTGGAAAAAAAACCAATTAGAGCAAGGAGAAGAAAATAAGAATTAAGGTGAAAACACTCAGGGAAATACATGGAGAACTGGTCATTTGTCCTGCTTTGAAGGAGCATTAATCACCCACAGTGACAAGCTCTGCACCAACACCACCAGTATTAATCCTGGTGGGATGAGGGGATGGAACACGTTTGATCCAATAATGGGAAACCTCACTGGCTGCAGCAAACACGATGCTGTTTAGTACACGACTGCATGGATGTCCTAGCAAAGAGAATCTTTCTCTAATATACTTAAATGAATAAATATTAACTTCATCATTGCAAATTCAGCAGAGTGCCAAGATTTCAGAAAGATATTTTTATGTGAAGGGAACAGACATTTGGGAATAATTACTCTTCTGAATTTCACAAGTCTGGCATTAAATTGTGCCCATACAGCACTTCATGGAAGTGTCATGTGTGACTCCATCACATCAGTAATAGCCAAACGCAAAGTCACGTTGGGGTGATCTAGAGCCATGGATGGGGAGCCTCCCTTTCCCCATCAGACACACAGCCCCTCCCTGCAAACAGTGAGCTGGAGAAGGATTTCCACTTCACATGAAAATATTATCCACTGATAGTTCCCTGTTTCCCACTGGTCACGTTGTGCTGGAAGCTTCTATCACACACAGTGGGGGCAGAGCTGAGCTTTGGGGTTTGCAATCTCCAGGAGCAAGAGAGCAACCTGTGGTGGGTTTGAGTGTGCCAAGGATGGAACAGGCACGGAGCTGCCAGGACATGGGGAAAACCCCCAGAAAGGGAAAACACCCTGCAGGGAGAGCAGCATGAGGATGTGCTGCACTTTGAGGTGGAAGCAGGATACAGCACAACAGGGAGGCAGATGCAGCATCCCTGTTCCCTTAAGGGGATGCAGGGATGAACAGTGCCAAAAGGATGAACTTCCCAGGCTGATGGTGAGTTCCTGAGTGTCCCTGTTTCAGCTGGAAAGGTCATCCCGCGGGAAGGAGCACCAGGGAGGCTGCTGGGATGCACATGGAGCACCGGCCGCCTTTCCCATCCGTACCTCGGGCGCGATGTAGTCGGGAGTGCCACAGAAGGTCTTGGTGGTCACCCCGTCCCAGATGTTCTCCTTGCACATGCCGAAGTCGGCGATCTTTATGTGTCCCTCGCTGTCCAGCATCACATTGTCCAGCTTCAGATCCCTGCAGGGCGAGAGCAAAGCCGTGGCACAACACAGGACACGAGTCTCCCGGAGCTCTGCTGTGGCTGAGCCCCGCCCGCGTCTCACACCCACCCAGACTCTTTGTAGGATAATGTTCGGGGAAATGAGCAAAAGTAAGTCAGAGATGTGTCAGGATGGAGTGTTTATTTTACTTTTAACCCACAGGAACACCATGCTGGGCACAGCCCTTTGAAGTGTACGACGGAAAACACTCATCTGGCAGCAGACGGACTTAATCGATTTTTTTCTTTTGCTCCCGTGAAAATCAAAGTGCACTCAGAGCTCTCGGCGGTGCAGAAGCACCTACTCAGCACAAGTCCCTGCCTCGCCCGTGCTCTGCTCCCCGTGCAGTGCAGATCAGCTGTGTTTCCCTCTGATCCTCGCCCCCACAATACCTGTTTGTGGTACCCCCCGGGGGGCTCTGCTCCTTTGCACAAGCCGCAGAGACGGACCCAGCTGCAGAGCCCCGGACCCAAGTCCCAGCCCCAAGACACCACTCCAGGGGCGGGTGCTCCAGCCTCAAGGACACTTCTGTAGCAAACACCGGGTATTTTGGTGCAATTTATACATTCTTGCTGGCTTTAAGGCTTTTTCCTAATTATCATGTCAGTGCTTAGAACTCTGACAGGCCAAAGGCAGATGGACATGAGCTGGGATTCGGATTCGGCGGAAGGAAGGCAGGAAGYGGGGGCACTGGGGACCAACAGACCCAGAATCTCTCTGCAGCAGCTGATGGCAAAAAACAGCCCTCACGTCAAGTTTGTTCCACTTCTTTCATCTTCAGCATCTCCTGACTCCAGCAGCACAGTTGGCATCTCCCTTTACAGAGCACTTAATGGTATCTGACACTCATTAGGATGCTCTGCTCCACCCTGAGCTCTGGGAATTCTCCCGAGCAGGGAAGAGCAGTGAACACTGGTTTCAGAGCTAAACCAGCAGCCTGGGCCGGCACGTGGCAGCGACCCAGCTACCTCTGGGTGCCGCAATCATATTGGGACTGGCAAGGGAGATGCAGTGGCTGGAGCAGAAGTGACAGAGTGGCAGGGCAGAGCTCGGAACAAGCCACTGGCAAGCGCTGACTCCAGTGGCAATGGTAAGAGAGCAGTGCCCTGCAGCCACGTTCGGGGCTTGGAGCTGGTCCAGGCTGCCAGGGAGCATTTGTGTTGTGTGGAGAGAAACACATGGAACACGCGCGGGAGACAGAACCAGAGCTGCCTTCCTATGAACCGGGGTAAAGCAGGAACCTCCCCCAAACAAGGGGCACCCCGGGGCTCCCAGCTCCGTTCTGGGTGTGCAYATCACCTGTCGGTGGTTGGACCCAGTGATTCCAGTCTTTGCCAACCTTCAGGATCCTGTCATTCTGCCTGCAGGCAGCTGCCAGTCCCTGTCCATGGCACGGGCAGGGAGAGCCCTGGGCTGGGGGCTGTGGGCAGAGCGGGACCCCAGAGCCCCGCAGGCTGTCCATGGCTGCAGCTCTGGCTGGAGCTCGGGGYGAAGGGAGGGAGGGGGAACCTGCTCACCTACCGGTAAATGATGCCTTTGCTCTGCAGGAAGAAGAGCCCGATGGCTATTTCTGCTGCGTAGAACCTGAAAGAGAAGGTTTAAAAGGAACACTGATCATGAAAGGAGACGAAATGAAAACCTTTCCAATCGGGAGGCAGAGGAGGAAACGCGTCAGGCAGATGTGACCAAGGGACAGGGCAGCCACGGCAGAGAAATTCCRGGGAAGGATCACACGAGGATGATCCAAGCCAGCCTGCGCTCGCAGCRCGCAGCAAAGCCATCGGGCTGCTGGGGGCTGTCACTTCTGGTTACACAAATTAAGCAGGAGCTGGATCCATGGCTGCTCCTTACAATGTGCTGGCAGTGCGGCTTGGAAAGTTATCCCTGCTCCCGGAGCCAACAGGTAGTGCCGCCACCAGCTTTAAGGAATATTCTGGGTCTCCGAGGACTCTGCCAGAGACAAGATACTGGTTCAGCACACCAGGCTCTGCTCAGTGTTTGTGGGTTTTATCTAAGCCTCTGAAGGCTTCTAGGAACGAATCCTGCTCTGTCCAGCTCACAGGAACAGGAGCTGAAAGCCACCAGTTAACACCTGGGTTGATCACCCCGGCAGAAGAGCCAAAACCCGACATCCCTCTCGTCCCCCAGGGAAGGACCAGGCACAACAGAGCCCTGGAATCTCCCAGGAAGCCTCCAAACCTCCCTGCCTTGTGCTTTTACTTACCTAAATTTATTTATTTAGCTCAAGTATTTACAAGTACAATGCTCCCCAAGGGTGAGGTGGAGTCACCTGCATCCTTRGCATCAGGCAAAGAGTTCTCCTGTATCTTCCCGTTCCTGCTGTTTGCCCTCCCTGTCTGCCCAGGAGCTGCACCACAAAGCCTGTGCCTTGGACCCCATTTCCAGCCACCTGACACAGGTACATTCCATCCCTACCCCGAGGGTGCCAAATCACCGCACTTACACAGCGTGGGGCTCCTTGAACCTCCCAACCTGCTGGATCTGGTACATCAAGTCCCCACCATTCACGTATTCCATCACAAAATACAAGCGGTCCTGAAGGAAAAAAGCAAGCAATTAGCAACGGGATTATCAGAGCAGGGAATCTGCAGGGGTCAGAAACGGGAACCAAGGTGACTGGCAGCTCCAGTCTGTAATTCCATGGAAATACATTCATCATCCCTGCCCTCTCCATGGGGTGCAGGGGCTCATGTCCATACAMAGCCCATAAGTACTGATGCCTTTGCGATGCCCAGGACTGGAACTCTGCCCCTCTGCAGATGGATCCACTGGAGGAGGCAAGTGGAGGAATCCCTCAACCAGAGGTTTTTCACTTTCCAGGGATACGTTTGCTCTTCCTCACAGAAGCTGTTCTCAGAGCATTGTTCAGGCAGGTCCTTGCTGGCAGTGCCCCAGGCACTCCATGACTTCAGTTAAAGGACGTGAGCAGCTCCCRTGGGGACCAAACTCCATCCATGACCACCAGGACTCGGCCAAGCACCAGGAGGGATGTGTGACACTCCCAGCCCTCTCCTGGGACAGCAGTGCCAGGGGTGCACAGGTCTGCAAGGGACCCCTGGTCAAGCTGGGGAGGCGGGAGGGGGCTGCACCCCCCTCCTCACTCCTTCCAGCCTGGTCTGAGGGGTCACCCTGGTCATGTTCACACATAGGTGAGACCAGAGATGCTCCAAGGGCTGGACCCCTCTGCTCTGGAGCCAGGCTGGGAGAGCTGGTGATGTTCAACCTGGAGAAGAGAAGGCTCCAGGAAGACCTTGGAGCCCTTTCCAGTGCCTAAAGGGGCTCCAGGAGAACTGGAGAGGGACTTGGGACAAGGGCCTGCAGTGACACAGGCCCTCGATGCTCAGGAGCCCAAGGACACCCCCGAGCTGCCCATCCCACCCACAGAAGGAAGGACACAGAGGCTGGAGCACTGCGAGAGCTGCAGGTTGGCATCATTACATAATAAAAAACTTCCCATTCCTCATTTCCTCCTTAAATAAGCTTTGCCCTGCTTTTCAGACAGGAAGGACAGGGAGCCCAGAAGAGATGCAAATGGAGTATTGCCAAAACCAGGGCTGGGAAGGAATCAGGGTTCAGCACCCACAGGGCACATCCCAGCCTGGCCATGCCCAGCCAGGGGATCTGGGGCCATCAGCCCCCACCCCCAGCACAGCCCACCCGGCTGTGGGGCAGCCCCAGAGGAGTCAAATACAGCACCAAAGGGGCAACGGGGCTGTGTAAAACACGGGATAAAAGGGGGAATTCATCTTTTCAGCTGCCTGGGGAGCACCCYGTGAGAAGGCCAGCCCCGGCAGGCGTGCGGCCAGCCCGGGGAGGCACGGGCAGCAATGTCACCTTGAGCAGCCAGCGCCACGCAGCCAGCCCGTGACAGCCACGGCAGCGCCGGGCAGGGCTGCAGCTGCTCCCTAAATATATCGATCTGCTTCAAGGAGGAAGAATATTAAAGAGACGGGCTCTTGAAACAGCCAGCTGAGCTCTAAAAGCGGGAGCTGAGCTTTCCTCATTTGGGTGGGGAAGGGAATGCTGRTGCTTCAGGGAGAAAAAATGGCATGACTAAAGCAGGCAGATGGCCGGGCAGCCCACGGGCTGGGAGGGAGGGATGGCACGGAGCGCTGGCCCGGCTCCTGCCGGGGGCAGAAAGGACGGCGTCTGCCCAGGTCTGGAGCATCCAAAGGCGCGGAGCAGCGGCGCAGTACGGAGATGCAAACCCACCGCAGAGCCTGGCACGGGGCTGGGGACACCCCCTTCCCTGGGCAGCCAAGATGCAACTCCCGGGGCTCCTTTCCGTGCCCTTGTCCTAATTAACTGCTCCGTTCCCTGCCCAGCTCCATACTGGGAACAAGAGGCAGAGCCAGGACAACAGCCACATTCCCCATCCACCCCTTATCGAACAGCAGAGAGAAATCCTTCCCTGGGAGGGTGGGGAGGCCCAGAGAAGCTGTGGCTGCTCCATCCCTGACAATGTCCAAGGCCAGGYTGGACGGGGCTTGGAGCATTCTGGGCTAGTGGAAGGTGTCCCTGCCCATGGATGATCTTTAAGGTCCCTTCCAGTCCAAACCATTCCATGATTCCGTGATTTATCATCTCAATGTGGCTGTGGCTGCTGTGCCCTTCACTGCTGCACCCCAGAGGGAAGCGAGGTCACAGCAAAGGCACAGCTCACCTGGGGACACTTGGGGACACCCAGGGACCCCCAGCTCACCCTCCTCCCAGAGGCCAGGCTCTGACCTGGGACCTTTCAGAGGAAAGCAGTCCAGGACCCCCCAGCACAGGCACCTCTCGCTCTCCAGCCCCAGGCAGGAGCTCTCTCCTTGCTCATCTTCCCTTTTTCTCTAAAACGCAGATTTAGGGCTTTTCTCTCTCCCGAAGCCGCTGAGCCAACAGCCCCGGCGGAGAATTGTGCTCTGGACTGTGCTCCCAGAAATCAAAGTGCTTTGTGCCAGCGTTTGATAATACACCCTGCTATACATTTTGATTACATTACAAATACGATTACTATTAAGCTACTATAGGTCTGCCAGGAATAATCCCGCGCTGACTCACTTCAGATGCCAGGGAGATGCTGTGTGGAATAGCTGCTCCTGCCACATTCTGATTGCTGTGCTGCAAAGCCGGGCCGCAGGCTTTAAATACACTCAATGTGTTTGGTAAATGAAATTTCTGGGATAATATTAAAATGTAATCCTCCTGGAAAGCATTGTCATCGTTCTAAAGGACTCTGCTGATTCCCTCTCCGGCTCCCACTGACGTGTACCTGGACATTCTCATTCACAGGGTGCTCGAGGGCTGGGCAGGGATTGTATTAAAGGTTCCCTGTCCCCCTCTCCACTCCTGACTCACACAAACCCAATCACACACTCATGGAAAACTGGATTTCCTGCAGCTTGGATTAGGTTTCTCCCTTTACTCAGGGCTTTGATCAGAGRAATGAGTCCTGGGAAAAAGTGCAGCACTTTGCTATTGGATCATGAGGGATGTTGTGGGCTGGGGGTACCTGAGGGGCTGGRGAATCACCTCTAATGTCACCAACAGGCCCCTGATGAAGACATCTCAGGGTGCAGCTATTGTACACTACACTCTCAYGTCACACCCCCACAGTTTGGTCCTGGAGGCACTTTTGCCAGTGAACTGGAGAAGGTGTGAGGCTGCCAAGGCAGAGAATATACAATTGCTTTGGCAAGTGCAGTGATGTACAGAGAACATAGAATCCTGGAATGGTTTGGGTTGGAAGGGACCTTAAAGCCCATCCAGTCCCACCCCCTGCCRTGGGCAGGGACACCTCCCACTATCCCAGGTTGCTGCAAGCCCCGTCCAGCCTGGCCTGGGACACTGTGACAACTCATTTAGTGAAGTGTCRGGCTCCCAGCACTCAGGGTCCAAGCACTTGGCAGGGACAAGCTGTGGCACCAGCTCTTACCATGGTCTGGAAGCAGGAGTGGAGCTGGGTCAGGAACGGAGGCTTCCCGGAGAGAGCCAGGACGCGCTTCTCCACCATCGTGCACTCCACGTCATCGTCCTGGATCACCACATCCTTCTTCAGGATCTTCACTGCGTAGAGCTCGTCCGTGCCCTTCCTCTCCGCCAGCATCACCTGCACGAGGGAGAGGACACATGTGGGAGCAGGGGAAACTGGATCTACAGCGCCTGGAGCTGAAATGGTTCAAGCTGAYGGCTCATTATCCCGTGGCTCCCGTTACAGCCCTGAGAAGAGCTGCAGGGGCCAAACTGAAGAAAGCTACCAGAGTATTCCCAAAAGCATTTAGGGACACTAAGTCTGAGGAGTCACGGGTTTGCTCCCTCACCGCCTCATTGCCTTGAGCCCGGCCCAAGGGGTTCTCTGGTGTCTGAGCCCAGCTCACCTCCAGCACCCCTCACCCCTGAGCCAGGGCCTGGCACCCTTGGGGTGTCACCAGCAGCAGGGGGGGTGTGAAGATTTTGAACACAGAGTCCATCAAATGACAAGGTGGTAAATATTTGAAGTGGAAAAGGGTCAGTCTATAGCAAATAGTAAGAAGAAAACCCACATGATTTTCTCTGCCTCACCCCTCCCTCCACAACAGCGACCAAACCTCATCATGTGCTGGTCCATCACCCAGCCAAAGCCCCTCTCAGCCAGAAGAATCCATCCAACCTCCCATTTCAACCCAGTCCCACCCATTTGCAGGTTTCTTTATTGCAGTAAATGGGATTCACTGCTTCTGCTGGTGCAAATCCCTCGAGTTAATCCCATCAGCCCAGCGAGGGTCCCCAGCCCGACCCACCACGCTCCATCAGCCTAAGCTGCTCCTTGGGCTGCCGGCCGCATAAACCGACTCTGAAATCTCACTTTGCTTCCCATTTTCCCTCTCACACTCTCTCATCACGTTAGATTGGAGCGCTGGGTGGAAACGAATTGCTTTTCATTTGAAGGAGTCGGCAGAAATCCTCCAGTCACATCAGGAACAGCAGCTCAGGGGTTTTGGAAATAAATTATGTGAAGTCAACATCGATAGAGTGGAACTGAAAGGCGCTTCGGGCTGGGGCAGACGGGCAGAGGGCACACGAGCGGTCTCAGGGTGACTTTAGAGACACTAAGGACAGCAGAATTAACCCTCTCTTGTTCCAGCCCTCTCGTGCCCCACAGGCTGCCCGGGGCAGTGGTGGAGTCCCCATGCCCGGAGGGATTTAACAGAAGGGTAGATGTGGAACTTGGGGACAGGAGTTGGTGGTGGCAGTGCTGGGGTTGGACTCGATGGTCTCAGAGGGCTTTTCCAACCGCAGTGATTCTGTGATTCCATCCTGTGACACAGCCCGAGCACCAGGGATGACGAGGCAGGGGACACAGCCCCAGGACCGAGGTCTGCAGTGCCACCGACTTGTCCGAGTGACAGTACCAGAGAACAGGGACAGCCCTTTGTGCGCGGCTCTGGYGCGGTCCCGGCGCTTGGCTGCGGCCCTGGGGAGCCCGACTGTCCTTGACACGCTGCTCGTCAGGATTAGCTGGGAATGCCACTGGGGCTCCTCACTGCCAAGTGCTCTGGAGAAGGCGCTGACATTCCCATTTCCACTGGCGGGGCAGGGCTGCTGCAGCCATATGTCAGCTCATCCCGAGGCAGGATGGGTGAGGGTGGCTCAGGGACTTCAGGAAGGGATTTATTCCCTTGCTGATGCCTGAAGAATGCTGAGAACCCAGAGCAGCTCGTTGTGCTGCTGGATGGAACCCAGCAAGGCACCAGCACTGGGACAAGCTGTGGCTGCCCCATCCCTGGGAGTGTCCAAGGCCAGGCTGGAGAGGGCTTGGAGCAACCTGGGATAGTGGGGGGTGTCCCTGTCCATGGCAGGGGGTGCAATTGGGTGATCTTTAAGGTCCCTTCCAACCCAAAGCATTCGTGTTTCTGTGCCAGGGCAGCAGACACAGCTGCCTCACGCAGCACCTGCACCTCTGCCCTCCCTCGTGGTGCTGCCCAAACGGAACCGTTTCGGTTCATTGCCTCCATTTATCACCATTTCACACAGGTTGAGCTTTACAAGGCACCATGCACAGGTGCTAAAACCAGAGCTAATTTTTAAGTGATAAAAGCAGACGAGCTTTGGCTGTTCAAAATTGCTGGAAAAGAAGCAGTAACCACTCCAAGAACATATTTTGAGAGCAAATTAAAGCTGTTACCTGGGTGTAAGGGCATTATATACAATATCAGTTATACACAGACCTGCCTTGCTATCCACCACCCTTTCAGAGGAAAGATAACTAAGCCAGGGAGCCTCTGAGCCTGGTTATCTGCTTCTGCCCCAAGGGACCTTGCTGAGGACGTGGCTCCCACCCCGCTCTGCAGCGCGAGGCAGAGCTTGGCTGGGGTACCACCGTAAATGCACAAAACTGCTCCAGGCCATACATGGCTGGGAATGTTTCATGCAGCAGCTTCCCAATGACACGGCAACCCCCAGCACAGCTGAGCCAGCCCTGCTCCCTGAGATGTGAAAGGCAAAAGGACTTTCCAGCTGCTGGGGGACACGCAGGGAATGGTGTGAAGTGCGCGCATGGGAGGGCAGGCTGGAAACCACCCGCATTTCACCTCCTCCCTGGGCACTTCCAATGCTTAACAACCCTTTCCATGAAGAAATTCTTCCTGATGTCTTCCTGGTGTCCTGATGTCTGGAGGTGTCCAAATACCAAAAGGTCCAACCAGACAAGTGCCCCCAGCCCAAGATGTGGGTTGGTGTCAAAGGGAGCAGGGACCCAGCCCCACCCATGCCCTGCCATGTTTCACACTGAGAGGAAAGGAGAGCATTGCACAGCTTGAAGGTTATCACAGCCCAGGAAACTCTCCCTGGAATCCAGAACTGCAGCGGCCAAAGGCTCCGCCCTGCTCAGCAAAACAACACAAACCCCCCGAAAAGCCTGACAGCTCCAGAGCACAACAGATTGATTAGCTGCAAAAATATGAGCAAGCCACCTAATTTCACTTTCCTCTATTTATATTGCAGCAAAGCAAACCCAGGGTGGGCTGTGCCAAGCGCTGCCTCTCTCTGTGGGAGCGTCTCCCTGCCCGTGCCAGCCTCGTGGAGCTGCCACCAGCCACAGTCCCAGGGATCCCATGGAGACCCCAAAGCACCAGGAGCACCGAGGGTCACCCCATGTCCTGGGGCTGAACACGCCCAGCCAGGACCATGCACAGCCAAGCCCCCATTTTCCAAACCAGATCCATTTTCCACCCCCTGTACCCTGCCTGGCTCGGGGGACCTCCATCTGCCAGCACACTCGCTGGGAAGCAGATTGCATTCTTTTTTAACTTTTTATTGGTGCAGAAAAAAGCTGATATTTAACTTGATTTATTCCTGTAATATWGAGTATTTGTTTGGGAATGCTCCAGCATAAGAACTGGAGATGTTCTGAACACAGAGAAAGCAAGTTTGTCAAACTCCACCAAGGCCAACGTGTTGGGACTCCCAACCCTGGACAGCCGAGTGTGGAGAGATGAAAATACTGAGCAGTAAATCTGAGGTCCTGATGTCAAAGGGTTAATACAGACAGACAGAGACTCACTGAAATAGTGTGATTATAGTCCAAGAGCTCTCACAGCCAGGGCTGGGAGGAGGGAGGCTGGCAGCAGGCAGCCAGGCACAGGAGCAGGTGCCAGCCCTGGAGAGGGAAGGACACGGTGCCAGCCCTGGAGAAGGACGGCAGTGCCACGGACACAAGCAGCTGCTGGGCACACCAAGGGCCGGGGATCCGCGGGGAGCTGGGCTCTGGAMACCTCTGCGGGCTCCTCCCGAGCCTCTGGCACCCCTGGCCCCGCGCAGGAGGCGGGCACAAGCCGTGCCACCGGGGTGTCCCCGTGCCGGGATGCCGGGGCAGCAGGGATGCCTGGGGAAGTGCAGGCACACGTGAGGGTGAGGCTGCATCCACCCGGAGAAACCAACGTGCTGTTTTAATTAGYGCTAATTAGCATATTTATAACATTCTGTTCCAGGGAACAGTTTCTGTCACACATTCCCTTATATAAGCCCGAGCCGACCGAGGAGTTTGCTAATGTTGCTCAAATTTAAGGGGAGAAGGCGGCGGGGGACACGGCACAACCACAGAGTCTCCAGATGCCAGGCACAGAGTTTGCAAGGGATGAGGTGTTGGGAGGGAGGGAAGAGGGGACATTTCTGTGTGAGAGCAGCACAGGCACGAGGCTTTCCTGCTGTCCGGAGTGCCAACCCACAGCAAAGGGGTACGGGGACGAGCTCTGGGGCAGGAACCCCAGATGATGCCCTGAGTGCTGGGGACCATGAGGACCGCCCCATTCCCTGTCTGTCACAGATGTTTCCATGGATCTCTGAGCTCTCCACCTCCGGAAAGGGAGCAAACACCTACAGAGAAGCTGGGACCTCCCCAAGCTCCAACGCCAGCAGGAGGAGGCTGGGGAAGGAAGGGATGTCCCTGCCGCACCCCTGTGTTCAGGGGAGCATCCCTGCACAGCCTCCTCATCTCCACTACCTGCCCAAGGAACGAGCCCGCAGGCAGAGCAATATTCCCTGCAATTAAGGCAATTCCCTAATGAGAGTGGGGCTGGGCCACTCACCACACCAGCACACACTGCACCCACCTCCTGTGGAGCCCCAGCGACCCCTGGAGCACTGGGAGCCTGAATGGAAACCGTGAGAGAGTTGGCAAGACTCCAAAAAAAATGAAGGCTCCAAGTCACATAATTACCAGAAGAATGCAATTCTGTTACCGCTCACAACCGGTCTGGGAAGTTAATTAAAATGTTCCCAGATATTTGTAATTATTAGAGAGAGAGAAAAAAAAAAAGGAGACCAAATAAAGAAGAGCTTTAAAGACTCAKCTCATCCCCTGCTTCCCAGCTGGATTTTGCGATGGTCTCATTGGACACCTCTGGTGTTCCCTGCTGAGACACAGCGGGAGCTGAGCTGGGCTCCAGCACCGTGACACCAGTGCTCCCAGTCAGAGCAAGGACAGGCCACACTGGAGCAGCCTCACAGCCACAAGAAACACGTGTTAAACACAGTGCCAAGGTGGTACCTCACCTTCCCAAAGCTTCCCTTTCCCAGCACCATCAGGAAGTTGAAATCYGAAAGCTTCATCCGGTCCCGGCTCCCGTTGTTGTCGAATTTGGAAATGGCATTTCTTGTCTTCTCATCCGCAGCCTTGGACCCGGTGCCGATCTTGGCTCTCTGCAGAGGTGGGGATGGGACAGGGAGGAAGAGAAAACATTACTGAAAACAGCAGGGAGAACAGGCCCTATAAACCCAGGGGTGCTCCTGAAATCCCACCTCAACCAGCTCCTTCCCAGATCAAACACCACCCTGAGCTTCRGGAACCTTTACTCAGCGTGATGGGGACAGCACCAAGAAGGGCACTGCAGGAGTCACCAGCCCTGCCACAGGGCCCTGCTCAGCTGCTTCCCAGTTAACCTCTGCCAGAGCAACTGGGAATCACCTCTGCCTGTGGTCATCCCTCTCCCCGTGCCAGCAGGACACAGCAGCCTGCCATGCTACCCTACACCATGTTCAGGTCATCCAAAGCATAGGAAAGAGGCTTAGGTAAGCTTTTTTTTTGGCAAAAACTGGCTTCTATCCCTCTCCTCACCAGAAAAGGACAGGTGAATACAAATATATTAAGGTAAAGCATTGGATGTTTTACCCAGCTCTACCTTCATTACTGCCCTTATGGGTCCCTCCCATTTGAGATATTCCATGATTGTATCTGATACCGGAGGGAATCACAGTCCGGTGCTGGCCCAGGTTGAACGTTGGAAGCCACAAATCCTTTTGGAACAGCCCAGAACAGACAACTCCCCTCCTGCACCCCCAGACAGACAAACAGCCCCCTCCTGCACCCCCAGACAGACAGACAGCCCCCTCCTGCTCCCCCAACCACCCCTGCCATCACAGCTGCTCACTGAGGACCCTCACAAATCCCCCCATTTTTAAACACCAGACCCCAGCAGTGCCCTGGTGCCTCCTCCCCAGGCCAGAGGCTGTGATGTGCTGAACCTCCGCCCCTAAAAGCTATCTCAGAATTTATTCCCTTTTAATTTACAGAAATATGTGGCAGTGTGAGGCCTGTGCCGAGCTCAGCCTAGCATGAAATTCCATTAACCCAATCCTGGCGGTTCAATTTGGCTGCTGCTGGCAGCCCCTCCAGATAGCACCTCTCGGGGAATCTCAAGCCTTTGCTGCTGCTAATTGGTTCTCACAAGGTTCTCCAGGCTGCAGAATTCCCCACTCAAGGTCACCTGCAGCACCTCTGAGCATCTGAACAGCTCCTGCACTGAAAACCAAAGGAATGGTCTCTAGAATTTGCAAACCCCAGCGGTGTGACCACGGCTCTGCCCTGGGAAGAGGCTGGAGCCCCAGGATGGGACCTGCTTCTGCCAGTGGAGCCACACACCTCATGTCCTGTCCTGCTTCCCACGGGGAAAATGCTCACATGATGAAAAGGAACTGAAGTCGCCTCTCCCAAAGCACAGGGGTTTCCTCAGAGACATCTTTAGGCTTTTCCAGCGTCCCCCAAAGCAGGGGACACCCAGCCAGGGCACTGCACTAGCAACCAGCAGCTCTGCACATCTGAACGTGGGTGCTGAAACCCAAACCATACTATCACAGAATGATTTGGATTGAAGAGACCTTAAGGTCTGTAAGTGAGCACAAAACTCCTGCTTTTAATACACTCCTAATGCTCCCACTACCTCGAGAGCTCTTTGGGCTTTACAACTGACACATGCCAAGCACTGCTCATGCATTTTTTTTTAAAAAAAAGCCCTTGACCTTCGTTATCCAACTCCATTTGTCACAGTTAATTTACTACATCTGAATTTATGCAGGAGCAGCTGACGTCCCCATCTCTCAAGCTGTAACAGCCAGCGGCTGATAAGGAGTGAGCAGAGCTGGCAGGGATGAGGTGCTGGGATGGGACACCGGGATATGGCACTGGGATCCACGCTGGGCTTTTGTCTCGGATGCTCCTTGTCCAGCCCAGGACGTGCCTGCTGTGACAGGGTTGTGGGAAAGGAGCTTTTCATCCATGTGGCTCCGCGTCCCCCCAGGCTGGCACCGTGTCCTCCCAGCCAGGCTCTGGCACACTCCAGGCCTCAGCACATTCCAGGCTCCAGCACACTCCAGGCTCCAGCACACCCCACTCCTCACTCCCAACACCAGCACAAGCCCTGGCCCAGCTGGAAAGGGATTCCACGCCTCCAACACCAAACCCCTCACAAGGGAGGACACACGAGGGGAAGACACAGCAAGGGAGGGGACAGGCACACTCCGGCACCTCTGGACAATGTGTTTTCTGATCTGCAGACAACTTCCAAGACACCATTTGAACACCACTGGAACATCATGAAATGCAATAAAAGCCAGCTGTTAGTTATTTGAAGAGCCAAAAACCATTGGTTGTAGCCAACTGTTGTATTAGAACTCTTTTCTTGGATAGTCCGGAAAGTTGTATGTAAATAAGATAAAAGAAGAAAGGAGAATAGGAACCAACTCTCCAGTCTCTGCTACAATTCTGGAGTTCACGCTGAGAACCATAARGGCAACTCTTTTATTTCTGTATGGCTCATTGCATGTGAGTCTCCAGATGTCCCACACTCATTCCCAGGGTTCTGTGGAGACTTCAGCTGCACTGAAAAATGGCAAAGATCTGCTAATTCAGCAATGTCTGGATCAATCACTCAGCACGGACTTCCATGGCTTATTAAGCAGGAAATAGACATTGCTCCTTGGAGCCTCTCTGGGGAGTTGGACCCTGCTCCACGTTCCCTGCACTGCCAGGGAAGAGCTGGCAGGGAAAGCCCCTTGCTGAGGGCACGGCAGGCAGGCAGTGAGGAAAACCCCCGAGTCCAAGAAAAGTCAATTCACCTCAAATTTCTGCCTCAGCTCCTCGTTTCCTTCTTCTCCCTCGGGAGGCACCGGGACRTTGAAGTACTCGCCCTCCTCCTGGCTGAGCAGCTTGAACCTGGAGGGGCAGAGCGAGGATGTGGGGTCAGGGTGGCAGGGGGGGCTGCAGGGAGGCAGGACCTCTGCTCAGGCACAGCYCTGCCATGCCTGCACCCAGGGGACCCTTCCCGAAGGCCAGAAGACCCCCAAACCATCCCCCTCAGCACGCCCCAGCCCCTCAGTGGGTGGAGGACGGTTCTGGGTCCCTTGCTGTCCTGGGGACCCGCACGGCCCGGGGAGCCCAGCCCTGCCTGCTGCGGTGGGCACACGGAGCACTGGTGTCACTTCCAAACCAAGCCCGACCAAAACCCCACAGACAAACCCGTGTTTCTCGTGACAGCCACGGGCACAGGCGTGGGCAAAGCCCCGTCCATCAGCTGCCCCACGAGGACGGCACGTGSGACGTGCCAGAGCCGCGCTGGCGCTGCCAACCCTGAGCAGACAGACGGGATGCTCCTCCAAAGGAGGAAAACAGCTTCAGCAGCAATTATCAGGAATCATGGAAATGCCACTCAGATCCCAGGCGCTCCACCCTGTGGGGGCACAGCCCGGCTCCAGCAGCAGAGGCTCCGGGATGGATCCTGGCCGGGTGTTATTCCAGAGGAACAAAGCCCTGTCTGCACAACACAGGGACAGGCTCTGCCTTTGAGCTTGTTTTCTCCATTAACTGCAGTTGTTTAGATATGAAATATAGATCAGAGCTCCTTCTCCTCCAGTTTACTCCAGCCAGCACTGTGACAAGGAAAATTACTTAGATCTCCACTTAACGATTTTTAAAAGGCTGGAAAAGGCTCTGGCTTTGGGCTGCGTCGGGAGCCAGCAGCGCGTGGCACACACACACCCTTACAGGTGACTGGGAATTGGGGGGAAGTGACAGCTTCCTGCTGTTTTCCAGAGGAGGAGCCGTGTTCCCACCAGGCCCTGGCTGGTGACGAGCGAGGCTGAGCCCTGGCAGTGCCACTGTGCCAAACACTGTGCCCACCACAGCAGGGGCAGCACGGGGCTGGTCAGCRGTGGGAGCACCCCCAGCTCTGCCCAGGAGTGGCACTGAGTGGGCACCCAGCCCACCCAATTCCTCCTCCTCCTCTTCCTTCTCTGCTCTCAGGGAGACATGCCCAGCTTCCATGGTGGAAAAACCAGTCTGGGGTATTCACTCAGCTCATGAGTGCAGCTTAATTACATGCAGGGTTTGCTTTCCAAAAGACATCTAATATCTCTTTTCAATTATTGCCCTCGCCATGGACAGGTAACACAGCTCTCAGGCACCAGTGCCTGGGGAAAAAACAGGGAAATGAGGCACCGTGTGTCCTGCTGGGGGAGATAAAATGGAAATGGAGAGACCCATCCAGGGGTGCTCCAGACCCGCAGTGCTCATGGCTCCGTGTAACGAGTGTCTGTTGTGTAACACGTTGTGGTTCCTCCTCGTTCTGAGCAGTGCCCTCCACAGCCCTCGTGCTCCAGCCAGGAATCACAGCTCAGAGGGGTGCCCCACCACCCCCTCGCAGCCCTGCCCTCCCACACACCTGAGGAAGCCACGGTGCCTCTCCAGTACAGAAACTGAGGGAATCCAAGCRGAAAATGCCTGTTTGGCAGATGCTGGCAGGCGGTGCCAGCTCCTCCCCAAGCCCCCGCAGCGAGAGCCCATGGGGGGCCCTCCAGGCAGGGCAGCCCTGGGTACCTGTGTGTGCCCGTGGGAAGAAAAAGCCCCTGGAGACCCCCAGTCCGAGGACATGGAGGAGGTCACACAAAGCCAGCCCACGCTGGGCACTCAGACACCGTCCTGGCACTCCAAGGACACCCCACCACGGCACCAGTGACCCTCACCAGCCCCAGAGGGGGGGCAGCCCCTTACGCRGAGCTGGGACAGGGGGGCTGGAGCAGAAGGAAGCGGCCAAGGTCCGAGGGCAAGGGCTGGGGCTGCTGCGTGCCCACGGTGTTCATGGAACAACCCCATCTCACCAGCCATCCACTCCCGACTTCTGCAGCTCGGAGATCCCGAAGGAGAGGGAGCCCATGAAATCATTCCTGCTGGTCAGATCCCAGTCCCAGATCTCCACGGACAACCGCCGGTCTTTGTCCGCCTCCTTCAGCTGGCTGCAAGAGAGGAAGAGCAAAGGGATGGGTTTATCCTGGAAGCCGTTGCCACACCACCATGTCCCCCCACGCTCCGCAGGAACACGGATGCAAAGTGCAGGAATGGTCCTCAGTGCCTGTGGAGCTCTCCAATATTTAATTTCACACAAAGAGCACAGAGTTCCTGCCCTGACACACTCGGCTTTGACTGGGGTCAGGGCAGAGGTTTGAGCGTTTCCGTGTCACTTACAGAACAAAAAGAATCATTTCTCAGTTCAATCAGCTCAATGCCTCTGAATAATTAAATCAGAGCAAATAAAATCACATTAATTCTTGGCGGTGAGAAAATTCAGTTTACAAATTTAAATATTTTCCTTGTACTTACAATTTAAATGTCTCATTCCACTCAGGATTCAGGGAGCACTTGATAGTTTTGGTCTTCTGTTTGCTTTCGTTTTTGGGGTCAGGGATTAGTTTAAGCTTCACATAGGGATCTGACAAGCCATTAGGGTCCATAGGAACTAGGTTTTTAGCATCTCTTACTGGGGAAGAGAAAAAGGATTAAATTCAGTATTCCAGCTATAAAAATACCCAACAACTGACAACTTCCCTGTGTGCCAAGAGTAAGTGTGAAAATAGTGATTAAAACCAGAATTAAACTGGATCTGTGCAGACATGGGCATTACATGAGGAACGACATAATTAACGCAGCTCTCATGGATGGGGGAGGCTGCAGGGTCGACTGAGGAGATTATTTTTACTTTCTGACAGGATGATTTGTTGTTTGCTCCCAGTTTTAAGCAGTTTAAAGCCGATTTGTTTCCCCCTGCCCCTTGGGAAGCAGAATTGCACTGATCTGTGGGGGCCTGGGGATGGAGCTTTCCTTGAGGAGCGGGAACAGCGACACAACCACGGAGCAGGTATCTAAAGGCGCTGGAAAAGCCAGCGGATCCAGCTCCCTCTTGGGGCCCCTTGGGCTCTGGGGGATGCCCACAGGGCACCATCCCTTGCCCACCTGGCAGCATCCCCCTGGCTCCAGGGGCCGGAGCGTCTCCTCCGGGAAGCAGGAGCAGAGCGGAGCAAAGCTGAGGTGACTCAGCCGCTTGTAATTGGATTGCAGCTCGGGCAAATTAAACACAGCCAGGCTGAGCTGAGTCTCTGTGCCCAGATTAAGTCCAAAAGGGTCTGTCTGCCAGGAGAAGGAGCTTATCTTCCCCCTGGCCCGAGCAGAGATATCAGAGATGGGAAGTCCGATGGGCCATGATGGAGCCGAGCTGCAGCCTGGGGAAACACTGATTGCAAGGAAGGCCAGAGCAGAGCCCCCTCCTCAGGCCTACACAGACCSCAGGGATCAGGCACAGAGGGTCCTGCCACGCCGGGAACAGCCTGAAATCCCACCAGACCCCACCAGCAGCTCTGCTGGGATGCTCAGCTTCACCCCTAATCCCAGGAGGAGGAGAGGACTCCAGTTGTGCGTGCAGCACCACAGGACACCAGAAAACACTTCCAGAGTCAGAAGAGTAAAACCAGTTGCTCAGTTCCCAACTCACCAGTAAGGAATTTCTGATGAGCTGGGAACCAGAGAGTTTTGAAAAGCGAATTAATGCCCCAAAATCTGCCATCTATTTCTGTCCTCCTGAAGCACTGCCCAATTTCCAGCTCCATGGAATCAAACTTGTAGCCAAAATTCAACTCTGCATTTATAAACGAGCTCATTTATCAAACGTGACAGCGCTGACAGCAGCCTGTGAGACAGGAGAGGTGTGAGCCTGCCGGGAACCGCCGGGAACCGCCGGGAACTGCCGGCTGCCCCRTCCCTCCCGCAGCTCTACACATTCCCACAGCCCTGGGATGAGGCAGCTGCAGCAGCCAGAGCCACCTCCTGCCCCTCTGGCAGAGGGGAAAGGGATGACTTCATCCCTGACAGTGGCACACAGTGACCTYGCCTGGGATGCTGTCATAGGATCACTGAATCCCAGAATGGTTTGGGTTGGAAGGGACCTCAAAGCCCATCCCATTCCACTCCCTGCCAAGGGCAAGGACACCTTCCACTATCCCAGGTTGCTCCAAGCCCCATCCAACCTGGCCTTGGACACTTTCAGGGATGGGGCAGCCACAGCTTCTCTKGGCAGTCTGTGCCAGGGACTGACCACCCTCCCAGGGAAGAATTCCTTCCTAATCTCCCCTCTGACCCTGCCCTGTGCTGTTTAAAACCTCCACCCTGGGGCTCCTGGGCACCCCTGGCACCACCAAGGCAAAGGGAACGATCTCCCAGTGCCCTGCTGAACTGAGGCCTCTCCACACACTCCCCCTGAGCTCTTCCTGCCTTTTATCACCTTTCTGGCTTTAAAATGATCATGAAAATGCGTTCTCAGTGCCCCTGCCCAGCCGCAGCACGGGGAGCTGTGGGAGCCTCGGGGAAGGGGGGACAGTCCCCTCCCACCCACGGGACTGGCACCAACCGGCAGCACCAGGACAGGGGAGTGGGCACTGTCCTCACTGGTGGCTGTCACCTCTCACCTGCCCTGGGGTCAGAAACCCCTCAGAGCCCCRTGGGAGCAGCAGAACCAGCCCAGGGGCTGGGTGAAGCCGCTGGCTCTGGAGTCCCACACYGGCCGTGTCCCCTCGCGGGGAGGGGACACAAAACGATGTCCCACGGAACCAGCCCCGACTCTGCTCTGTGTTTCACCGTCCCAACAGCCAACACAACATCCTCTGGAGACTAATGAACAACCCTCTGCTGTTTATCAGGCGCCCTTCGCTTCTTTAAGGAACGGGAGAAGTCGTTCCTGGCCCTCGCAGTTAATCAGTTTATGCCCTGAAGCATGAGATTTGATTACCTCATGTTATTATCTCAGCGTGCAGACCTCAAAATTTCATTAATGGGAATAATTTTATCTATTCATTTAAAAAACCCAAAATGCTTCTGCTTGACCTTAAGAAACTTCCTGACTTTTCAAGCAGAAATCAACAATTAAGTGAAGGAACAATAGGAACCTGGAGCGGCGCAGCAGCGATACCTCACGGCAGGGGAGATGTGCTCCTCGCCAGCATTTATGGCATTTATTTGACAGTTAAATTTGATGTAAAATAGTTTTACATCTGTCATATCCTGACAGTTTTGTGCATCATTAAGAAGTAGTAACATCAKTATTAACAGCGATGAGTAAGAATATTATGATCCCATTTAAAGCGAGTCTTAAATCACTCTGGGCACCAAGTCCAGCCAAGGAGATGCCACTGTGGGCTCAGGCCATGGTCAGGACGGGGTGTTGGGAAGTCCTGGACATCTCTGGACTGGGGGGTTTAGGGGGGCAGTGCTGGCAGTGCCCTCCTCCTCCACACAGTTCCCATGGCAGGGGGGACACTGCTCCATTGCCACGGGAAGGAGATGTCACCCACCCTGCCTGGCAGGGCCAGGGCGGGCAGAGCTGGGTGAATGATATTTGAATAATTTATTCTGCAAAATTTGCAATGGCTTCCCAATAAGGACTCAGACAACATCTCTTAATTACTCCAGCAGCCGTAGCTGCGGGAACAGGCTTGGGAAGAGACACCCACACCTCCGATGGAACACGTGGGCAGCAGCACCAGTCTGCCACATGTCCGAGGCAGGAGGAGCACGGGCTCTCYGGGCACCACGGAGGTCACAGCCAGGAGCTCCCTGCGGCTGTGAGAGCAGGGCAAGGCCCTTCCTCCAGCTCCCAGGTTTCCAAGGGAAGGCAAAATTGATACGCTGGATAAACAAAACCCAGAAAGCAATTTTCTAAATATGTCGCATGGGCTTCACTTTGATGTGCAATCAAAAAAAGCCTACAACAAACCCACTCCTACCCCACTCTCCAGGCGGCTCCCAGGGGCTGTCACAGCCTGTCCCCTCCTCTCTGAGCACACAGGGCCACGGAGCGCRTTCGGCGCAGGGAGTTCTGCTTCCCGCTGCCCTCCGGAGGGAAAGGCACTGGCACAGGCACTGAGGCTGTCCCATCCCTGGRAGTGTCCAAGGGCTTGGAGCAACCCGCTCTAATGGCAGGTGTCCCTGCCCATGGCAAGGGCTTGGAGCTGGGTGGTCTTTAAACCAAACCACTCCAGGATTCTATGGATCTATGAAAAGCCTGGCTCACTGCAAGGAGAGGTCAGAGCTCCACCACCTCATCCCAGCCCATCACCTCTCCATGGCGCTGCCAGCAGTACCCCCGATTCCAGCCTCTTGGACGGGACTTTGGAGAGGGGAAGGCTCCCAGGCTGATCTGCAGCACTCCTCTTCCTCCCTCCAGCAGCACCAACACCCCCAGCCAGGAGCAGCTCCATCCCAGCCAGCGCCCGGCACTCRGATTAACACCCTCGTGAGTTAAAACATTTAATTAATGCTCTGATAAGAATATATTTGCACATGCTCATACAATGGAAAAGGCACAGGACTCATTACGGCTGCATCTGCCTGGGCCGGTGATTATTAATTAACGCACTTCCAGCTCGTTTATCTAATCATGGCATAATTGGTTTCAGTTTTGGTCACTGTTTTCCCTCATCAGGTCGGTAAATAGGGAAGCTCCGGTCCCGGCAGGCTCTGCCAGGCTGCAGGAGGATCAGGGCGATCRGTCCAGGGCTGCCAGGGGGTCTCGGGTTCGCAGGAGCCACCGGGAACAATGGCACTTTGCCAACATTCCCAAGGGAAAAGAGGGACCCGACACAGTCCCCACGCTCGGCAGCCCTTGCACACGGACAAGGCACCCTCTGCTTCACACACACACACGGGCAGAGGCCCCTGAACACGCTGAGGGGTGTCCATCCCCCACACACCCCGACCCCACAGCATTAACCCTAGCATAAACCCTTCAGTTTTTCTGCCTCTCAATCCCTTTTAGACTTTGCACCTTTTAGATCTTCTCCCTGTTACCCCACTGCTCCCTTGCGAGGAGAGATGAACACACGGCGGGATGCTCCAGCACACGATGGGACGCAGCTCCCACCGGAATGTGGTGGGAAGAGCCGGCTCTGGAGAGGAGCCCTGCAGAGTCCTCCATGCAGCTCCCACACGGAGCAGCAACAGCTTTAATGGACTCCCAGGCCAGCCTTCACATCCCCCCAATCCTCCATTTCCCAGACTCAGATATTTGTGTCCCTTAATACGACAGGCTCAGCACAATCTGCGCTCGCAAGCTTTGCTCTCACGGCAGCAGAACCCGCGCTGCCTCGGTGCCTCGTTAGTGTGCTGCCATTTCCGACTTGATCCCGCAGCCTTTTCCCACCAACGAGACACCTGATCAAAGCCCAGAGCAGGACAGGGACCGTGAACCTGCATTTGCTCCTGTCCCACGCCAGCCAGGCGATGTCCTCCCTGCCTGCTGCACGTCTGCCTCCTGCACCAGGGGCTCGTTCTAAATACTGGGGAGAAATCCTTCCCTGGGAGGGTGGGGAGGCCCTGGTACAGGCTGTCCAGAGCAGCTGTGGCTGCCCCATCCCTGGAAGCGCCCAAGGCCAGGTTGGATAGGGCTTGGAGCAACCTGGGATAGGGGAAGGTGTCCCTGCCCATGGCAGGGGGTGGAATGGGACGAGCTTTAAGGTTTGTTCCAATCCAAACCATTCCAAGATTCAATGACTCTATGAAAATCTGTGTTTTCCATCGGAAGGGAAGGGTTAGCTTTAGAAAGAAAAGGAGAAACTCAGAGTAAGAGAACAGACAAGCCCAGAGCCGAAGAGCACTCGGCAAATTCCTGTGCAGTTTGTCAGCTCCAAGAGGAAAACCAAAGCAGGAGTTGGCCGTGCCCGTGCTGCCGCCTGCAGGCACCGGCCCTGCCCTGCCCGCTCTGGGATGCTCTGGCCCCGGGAGAGCTCCCGAAATTCCTGGGCAAGGGTCCCCCCACCCGGTGAAAAGAGAGATCTCCACCAGCAGCTCCGTTTTCCCTGCAGCAGCACCGCGGGTGGGCTCATCCCCCGGCCAGCGCTGCCTCCCACCCCCGCCAGGCACCACCCACCCCCCGCCCAGCCCCGCGCCGTCGCTCTCGTTCTCGAGAGAAATCCACCCCCTGCCCGCCCCAAACTGGAATTCCCGCAGAAAACGTGTAAAGGGCATTTTCCACCAGCAATCTGCTCAGAGACAGCGTGGCCGCTGCCTCCGCCCCTGCCTCCCTCCAGTCGTGCCCCTCTGTGCCCCCCCCAGGGCAGCCAAGGTGGGTCCTGCTCGAATTATTTGGGTTGGAAAATTCCTCTGAGATCATCGAGTCCAACCACTGCCCTGGCACTGCCAAGGCCACCACTAACCCAAGTCCTCAAGTGCCACATCCCTCTTTTAAATCCTGGAAGCTTTTAAATCCCTCCAGGGATGGGGACTCCACCCCTGCGGTGGGCAGCAGTGCCAGGGCTGGACAGCCCTTTCCATGAAGGAATTTTCCCGATATCCAACTTGACCCTCCCCTGGCACAGCTTGAGGCCATTTCCTCTCCTCCTGTCCCTGTTTCCTGGGAGCAGAGCCCGACCCACCCCGGCTGCCCCCTCCTGTCAGGAGTTGTGCAGAGCCAGAAGGTCCCCCTGAGCCCCCTTTTCTCCAGGCTGAGCCCCTTTCCCAGCCCCCTCAGCTGCTCCTGGTGCTCCAGACCCTTCCCAGCTCCGTTCCCTTCCCTGGACACTCTCCAGTCCCTCAATGTCCTCCTTGTCATGAAGGGCCCAGAGCTGCCCCCAGGATTCCAGGTGGTCCCTCAGCAGTGCCAGCACAGCACTGGGTGGCTCCATCTCCCCAGGGCTGGGTGCCCACCTGCGCTTTGGGGGGGCCATCCGGGCTCCCCAGTGCCCAGCTCCCCTCTCCCAAAGCATTCCCACTCCTGCACCAGCTCCATGGCAGAGCTGGAGAGCTCAGCACGCTTCCCCTCCTTTCTGGAAAAGCCAACAGCTGACTTGTTTTCACCAACACCTCCATAAAGGGCCAGAAATAAAACAGCTTTTCAATCCCAGCTGAAGGAACGAAAATCCAGCTGCACAGAACTGGGCCAGGGGAGCTCCTCCCCTGCCTCCGGAGCGGTGGGAACACGGCTCCAGGGAGCCCGTGGTGCCAGCAGGAGGGTGAGCTCTGCACCCCGCCGGCATCTGAGGGAGGCTGGGTACCTCACCCCTGGGGGGAACCATAGAACCATTAAGGGTGGAAAAGACCTCCAAGATCATCAAGTCCAACCTTCAAGGAAGGTGCCTGGGAAGCAGAACTTCTGAGAAATGCAGTTCTGCCTGGCTCACTGAGGCTCTCCTTTAAGGACAAACAAAAAATACATTATGAAATCCTCCACCATTTTTTTCAATTTTTCAATAACGTTTTCAGCCGCTTGGTATTTTTTTTGAGAACACTCCTGCTGGCTCTCCCCAGGGGCTAAGCACCTCTCAGAGCGGCAAGGGGCACCACAGGATGCCACAGAGCCAGCCCCATCCCACAGAAACCAGCCCTGGGGATGTCACTGCACCTCCAACTGCGACAGGATGTGGGAAACCAGGGGGGAGCCAGCCAAAGGCGGTGGGATGATGGAGAAGGATCCGGTGTTGCCATGGGTGTCCCAGCCCGGGGTCCCCGACCCACGCAGGGGCACTGGCCCCGGCAGCGTGGGCACGGGAGGGGCACTTCACACCCCTGGCTTTGACTCATCCGGGAATAACCGCGACAGCTCGGCCGCCCCTGCGGAGCCGAAACGCCTGGAGCTGCCTGGTCACCCCCAGCCACCCCGCGTGGGCAGGAGCTCCTTCCCCAGCACGGCAGCAGCTCAGCCTCCAGGAGCCAAACCCCRCAGGGACTGTCACTGCCGTGCCCATGGAGGGCAATCCCTGCCTCCGACCCCGCTGGCACCCGCTCCGTGAGACACCGGCCCCCAGGGAGTCACATCTGCGCTCTGGCGTCCCCCTGCTGGGGACAAGAGGCTTCACGAGAACATGGCTCAATGTTTCGTGGGATGCTTACAGGTCACGGGGGAAGCATTATCTTCTGGGAACTCAAAATCCAAGTGGCAAATGCCTGTAGAGATGGGATAATCCTGTTTCCTGCCACAAACCAAAATGGTGAAGTTCCAGGACAAAGAAAACTGGGACTGGACCTCTTCCCAGGGTCCTGCAGATGCTGAAATTTTACATCACTCAAAAAGCAGTTTGGAAAGTCTGTAAGCGGAAGGGCCATTGATACACAGAGCCCCCGGAGCCCCAGGCAGGCTTTGCCAGAGGGGAGGTGCTTGCCTGGAGAAGGCTCCAAGCCTCTCCCTGCCTTGCCAGGGCTCTGACGCTGCCCCCCCCGTCCCCCCCGTCCCACACGCACCTACGACGGTGAGCACGTCCTTGTCGATGTCGGCGCGGATGTAGATGCGGCCGCGGCGCTCCGTGTGGTCCGTCCCGCACAGGCTGGGCACGTTCATCACGCAGCGCTTGTGCACGTTCATCATGCAGGCTGCGGGCACACGGCACGCTCAGCACCCCGCGCCGCCGCCGCGCCCGCGGGCCGCCAGCAGGGCACGGGGACTGCCCGCCCTCCCTCTGAACCGGGGTGTCGGGAGGGGTTCTGGGATAAACACGCAGCAAACGGACCCCTAAACGCAGCAGGAGACTGCACAGAGCCTGGACTCGGGGATCCACCGCCAGCGGCTCTGGGTCCTGCCYGAGAGACCCCAGGGCTTTGGGCACTTATTAAACTACTCGAGTTTTACTGACTCATTGAACTTCTCTTGCATCACACTCAGGGTGCTCAGCTGGATTCACCAGGAGCCAAAAAGGTGCATTAAACATTACCTCTGTGTCTGTATACATCTATAAAAGTATAAAWATATATATATAAAGATATATATATATATATGTGTGTGTATTTATATTTTAAAGCTATTCACTTCCCCTTGGAAAGATTCCCAAGGTGCTAAGGAATATGCTGTTCCCACGACAGCCAAGCTTCCCCATCCCCGAGCAAGGAGCAGCCAAGCTCGCTGCTCCCGCCGCCAGCGCCGGCACACGCTGCATGTCCCAGTCCCCTTAAATAGGAACATACGGGATTAACTTGGAAAATTACTGATGCCATCCTTTCCCTCTGCTTCCATCCCCCGTTTTCTCCTCCCTGCGCGGCAATTCCCCCGCTGGCAGCGCCGAGCGCTGGGAGAGGCGGCGGCRCCGCGCGGCCACGGCCACAGGGTGTCACTCGGAGCCAGCGCTGGGGAACGGCAGTGGAGCGATGCTGCAGGGATGCTGCGGGGACGAGGGGATGTAGGGGAGGATGTGGGGGATATAGTGCCAGGATGCTGAGGGGGAATGTGCGGGGATATAGGGGAGGACGTGGTGGGCAACGCTGCAGGGATGCTGCGGGGATGTGCGGGGGATGTACGGGAGGATGTAGGGGGATACAGCACAAGGATGCTGCAGGGATATGGGGATGTAGGGGAGGATGTGGGGGTCAATGCTGCAAGGATGCTGTGGGGATGTGAGGACGTAGGGGAGGATGTGGGGGGATACAGCGCGAGGATGCTGTGGGGATGTGGGGATGTAGGGGGGATGTGGGGGGCAATGCTGCAAGGATGCTGTGGGGGGATGTGGGGGGACACAGGGCACGATGTGAAGGGAGATACTACAAAGGTGCTACAGGGGATGCTGTTGTGGGGGTGCTTCCAGAGGGGGTGTTTGGGGGGGATGCTGCTGCAGTGGGGGATGTGGGGATGCTGTAGGAAGGGATCTGGGGGGGATGCCTCTGCAGAGGGGGATGCAGGGAGGTTCCCCCATCCCAACCCCTTTCCCTCCCCTCTCCCTGCGGCAGGCCCGGGGACTCCCCACACCCAATGAGAAGGTGCCCACTCGTGCCCCCCGGGCACTCAGAGCCCCGCAGCTSCACACTGGTGGTAGAGGGAACGGGCTCTTGGCTGCGGCCCAGGGCCTTGGGGTGCCTGAGCCCCCCAGTGCTGCAGCCAGAGCCACCACCCCGTCACTTACTGTCACATTTCATCCCCTGGTGGATGAGCCCRTACAGCAATGACCCACAGTGGTCACAGAAGGTGGGGCTGGAGTACGTGTGGATCTTGAATTTGTGTTTGCTCCGGGGATCCTGGGAGGAAAATAAAGAATAAAGATTATGAACTTGCATCAAATATTGGCAAGGCACCCCTKCTCTTCCCATTCCATGTGCCAGTTGGCTCCGGAGGTGCTGCTAATGGACTTCAGTCAACTGCCACTGACTCGTGGGGACCTTTTCCAGCAACCACCAGCATCCAGCTTTATTCCTCTTTATGTGTGTTGCCATAACAATGAAAAAGCAATGCATTGGCTTGGCTGGGCATTTATCGTTTTTCAATAACTCAGTCTTAGCATGGAAAACACCAGGTGAAATTGGTAGGTACAAACCAACAGACGGGCTGGACACTGCCCAGCTGCCACGCAGGGCAGGAAAAGCCACCCATGATTCCATCTATATTAAGCCTGCCCAGGAAACATCTCTGTGCTCCYCTGCCAGCCCTCCCCGCTCCCAGGGATCCAAGCTGCTTAGGGGATACTTTAATATTTTGAGCTTTCTTAAAAGCAAGGGCAGATTTTTCCCCAGCAGCAGAGTGTGCAGACCCAGGAGAGCCCCCTTTATCCCTTTATCCCTTGTGCAGGCACTGGGCAAACTCCTGGGCTCCAGCAAGGGTCAGCAGCACTTGGAGCCAAACAAACTCAAAGCATGGAATCCCAGAATGGTTTGGGTTGGAAGGGACCTTAAAGCCCATCCAGTCCCACCCCTGCTATCCCAGGTTGCTCCAAGCCCCTGGCCTTGGACACTTCCAGCGATGGGGCAGCCACAGCTGCTCTGGGCAACCTCTGCCAGTGAAAACTTCCAGAAGACACAACTTCAACAGGCAGATAGGATCAAGCACTGGAACAAAGCACTGCGGCAGAGCAAGGATTTGGCATTTCTTGGTCTCTTCCATGCACGAGAGGACAATTCTGGGAGCTCAGGAGAGCCTGGAGCAGCGGGGCTGGGCAGAGGAGCTGCTGGGGCTCCACACCCCCGGGAGCAGCACAGGCAAGAGGGAAGATTCYGGCACGGAGCAGCTTGATTTCATCTCAGGTTAATTGTTTGAGGGCTGGGGATGAGACACAGCTCCTGGCTCTGTCATTTGAGCTGAGCAGCTTTTTAATGGCCTGGAAAGCTGCCCGGGCATTAGCAAAGACACCTTTTCAGGGCACTGCGAGCGGAGTAAATAAATAAAGAGTGGAATCAGAAGCGAGCTGTAACACTGCTGCCAACACATTCCATCCCCCTGAAATTAATTTCCCAGCACTGTTGCATTGGAGCTTCCAGCTGCATTAATCACCAACATTCTGCTCTATTGCTCAGCACCACAGATAACCCCRGGGGCACCAGGGAGAGGCAAACCCAAGAGAGCTGCCTTTAACTCAGTCTGTGCAGTGCCAGGGACCAGGTACAGGCATCAGCCAAGGGACTGAACTGGAACTGGAAATACCTCACATTTTACCCCAAGCAAACTGCTGTTAGACACAGAGCCCAGCAATGGCACAGGAGGGCTGAGGGGACAAGGGACCTGTCTTCTGCACACCCCACACAGCCAGTTCTGGCAGTGASGCTGTAGGTGTGAAAGCCTTTTGCATTCCTCAGACACATAAGAGAGCAGAGAAACTTAAGCCTGGATGGTTAGGCTAGAACAGAAGGTGGGGGGAGCTTCCCCCATGAAAAGCTTGGGGCAAGCAGCCCACATGCAGCCTGGGCTCAACCTTGAGCTCGTCYGGAAGGTTCCTTCCRACCCAAACCATGCTGTGATCCTGATTCCCTTGCCCYAGTCCCGGGAGAAAGGAGGTCTCCGGGAGCCCAGTCCTGCATCCTGCAGAGCCCCCCAGGCACAGCACCTGCCCCCCCCCCCGTGCACCAGCCACCAGCAATTCCCCCGGCAGCGAGACCAGGGGGGACCCGGGGGCAGCTCTGGAGGAGCCACGTGCCAGCGCGTGACACGGCAGGGATCGCCCCCGAGCGCTCTGCTTTCCCTTCCAGAAACAGATATTCCTGCTCAGGCAAGTGAAAGATTCAGTCATTCATAAAAAACACAAGCTTTATGCAAAAGGAGACGATTCCCACTCCGTGCGAAGGATGTTAAATTCCCACTGGAAGCCAGCGTTCGAGAAGCTGGAGCTGGAAAAGCAAAGTGTCAGAGCAGGCTGGGCTCCCCAAACCAGCACCCCCTGCCCAGAGCAGGGTTCACCTTCTGCTCCCACCCACAAGGGGCTGCTCCGGAGAGATCCAGAGGGGCAGAGCCCAAAGGCTGTGAGGGCGATGGAGCAGCCAGGCCTGGAGAAAGAGAAGAGCTGCTGGGACACGGCTGGGAGGGGCCCGTGTCACCTTGACCAGTGCCTCAGAAAGCGCCAGAAGCTGGCAATTCTGGGTATCATTTCTGAGCAAGGCTGAAGCCGCTGCACAGAGACTATTTTTGTACCACAGAGACAGGACTGACGAGAACACTGCRTATGCAGATGCTGAGATTTAAAACAAGAATGGTTAAAAAGAAGTTTGCCAAGGAAAGAAAAGACACTTCTCCTCCCCCACCAGCGCTGAGCCAGTCTGAAGAACAGGGCAGGAACAGCTTTCCTTGGAGCAGAACTGGAAAATGCCACTGGGAGAGGCAGTGCTCGGCGAGGCTCTGCCCTTCCCCATCAGCGCTGCCACAGAGCCATCACCCTCTGCATCCAGGGGTGCAAGTCTGGACCAGGGAGTCGGGATGGGAGCCAGGGAGGGCGAGGAGCTGCTGTGGATCTGATCTGGTGCCCTGCAGGCACYGACCCAGCAGAGGTGGCAGAACCCACCTGGCTTCTGCTGCCCAGCTCGACAGCAGGATTCTGGTCCGAAATGACCCCGTGCAATATCCTATCCCTGACTAGTTCCATGGAAGTTACTCCTGTTTCCTTGTGTAAATACTAGAAAAAAAATCCTCCCCGTGAGGGTGGGGAGGCCCTGGCACAGGCTGCCCAGAGAAGCTGTGGCTGCCCCATCCCTGGGAGTGTCCAAGGCCAGGCTGGACAGGGCTTGGAGCAACCTGGGATAGCAGAAGGTGTCCCTGCCACCAGTCTCCCAGAGCACTGGAATTCCATGTCTCCCACAGCAGAGTCTCAGGAAGGGAGAGCTGGACCCATAGTGATGGCCAAGGCTGTTTGAAACTTCTGCACTGACATTTGCTGCATTTGACAGAACACAGAGCTTTGCTTCAAGATTAGAGGCCGCTGCTTTCCCCGTCTCATTGCAAAGAAAGCTTTAAATTATCTCTGCTGAAGAAGAATTAGCACAGTTCATGTGAAGAGACCATTTTAAAGTGAATTTCATAGTGATTTAAGCAGCATAAAAGCAAATACAACACAGCCACAGCTTACTGCCTACACTCAGTAAACCCTGGCAGGGGACATAAACTCAAAACCTCACACTTGATTCCCACATTTCCCATGTGGAAAATCTCCCTGGCATGCAGAGAGCAACTCAAAGCAGACAGAAGTGGCCTGTGATCCCTTCCAGGGAGAGAATGGATTGCAAGAGGCTGGGTCAAGGGTGGGAATGTGATGGCTCCAGGTGGCATCCTGCCACTGTGCAAGTTGTTCTTAGGGATGCCAGGATGTGGGAGAGGGGAAGATGAACTGGAGACAATGGCATCCACCAGAGACAGGGACCTGTCCTGTCTGGGATCTGCTGCCCTAGGGATGCACTTCCTGCATCTCCCCACCTGCCTGCACAGGGCTGGGAGAACACCTTTGTCCCAGCAAAAACCACGCAAGGAAGTTCAGGAACAAGGGAACRAGAGTGATGGGTCTTTGTGTCAATGAGAAGAGCCACAGCAGATCAGAGACACCACAGAAAGGAGGAAAACACAGGTCCTGTTGGTGGCTGGAACTAGGTGGCCTTTAAAGTCCCTTCCAACCCAATCCAGTCTATGATTCCATGATTCTGGAGCATCTCTTCTGCCACTCTCACTCCTCCTCGGCAGCCTGCCCCAGCCTGTCACGCTGTACAGGCACTTTGACATTGCTGCACCAGTGAGTGACACCAGAACTATTTCTCTGCAGTTTACAGCATTCCAGCCCCAGACAAGCCCCCAGGGCACAAGGCCCGAGGGCACAGGGGCCGTGCAGGCAGTGGGATGGAGGCAGGGGCATGGAGGCAGCAGGACAGAGGCAGCAGGATGAAGCAGCTCCCGGGCAAGGAGCAGCAGCAGCCACGGCCGCAGGCACTGGCACCGCGCTGGGGCTGCTCCCGTGTCAAACACAGCCTGCCCCCGGCAGCTCCCAGCAAGTAAATACATTTTTATTGACAAAAGATCTCATCCTCTCGTCAGACAACTGCAGAGGGATCTGGATGACAGTTGTTCTTCTCTGGCTGCTGCTGCCAACACCAAATACAACACCCTCTCTTTCCGAGCAGCAGAAACAGCCAAGCTCAGCTGCTCTCCCAGAGCAGCATTTGCATCTCAGCATCCCTCAGACACGTTCGGTAACTCACACATGCCTTGAGAGTCCTTTTACTGCACCTCCAGGGGAGCGGGGCTCCCACAGCACCTTCCCTGCCGCCTCTGGGTGCTGGAGCAGCACAGAGACCCCAAAACCCCTCCCTGCYGCAGGGTCCCACCGGTGCCACCCGGGCGGGCACAGGCTGCACCCCCCACCTCATCCGGCTCCCGGTGAGGGACACACCCAGCCCAGCCCCAGCCCGGGGACTCCAGAGCCATGGGAAGGGCACGGACACAACCACCTGCTCCAGCCCCTCCTTCGACCAGTGGCTGCAGTGAGCTGGGGTCACCAGACATACCCCCCCCATGCCAGACAACGAGGGAAGAGCTTCCCAACCACGGGGCTGAAGCCACTGCAGCCTGGCAGGAGAAAGAGCTGGGCTCTGGCAGGGCCGGGCAAGCACCAGAAGGTGCCGGGAGGGAGCGAGGCAGAGACATCTTCATCCCACAGGAATTGTCAGCAGCTGCCGGCGGAGCGGCGAGCAGGTGCCCTCGCTCCGGGGGCAGATGGCACAGCACGAGAGCTGGAGAAGTTAATTAGCAGGACAACAGCGAGCAGCAAGTTGCAGGAAGGTGGTGAGGATTTGCCAAAGCGCCGGCCAGGGCAGCCCGGAATAACGGGAATTGTGAGGAGGGATCGGGGTCCTGCGCTCGGAGGTGGCACCAGGCTGAGAGGGAGGCTGGGGGCACAGCATGGAGCCCTTTCCACGAGGGAATTCTTCCTGAAATCCTCTCCCCAAGCTGGCAAGGGGGACAAATCACACACAGAATTGAAATGTAGCTACGCTGGCCTGTTACCTTCCTACAGCAACTGATATTTATTAACACATCCTGATTAGATGACCTTTAACAGGATCACGCAAAGAAGGTCATTTTAATGATTATTTTGTCTACAATTTAAATAATTATGCATTCTACTAATAGCTCTGGCTATAATTAGGTTTGCCAACTGGAATACATTACACATGCTGACTCCAGGTCCTGGAGACCTCGCTGTGGGTCACACACTGGCTGTGGGTCACACAGACACTCGCTGTGGGTCACACAGACACTCGCTGTGGGTCACACA